>JAKOGI010000258.1:15000-292500 GCA_029747015.1 Carnegiea gigantea | reverse complement strand
TCAAAAGAAAAAGAAAATTCTATCAGTATATAGTACATCTTATGTCTCGTGTGTTATATTTATCGCATGTGTAATTGTATGATCTAAACAGAGTCATTGGTTTGTTCATCTTATGTCCCTTGTGTCATATGGAATAGATTTGGGAGATCTTTATCTGAATTGTGGAAAAATTTGTATATAACTCTAAGATGTAATTGATTGAAATTAAAAATTGAGCTTTGTATGCTTTAAAAGGGCAAAAAAAAAAAAAAAAAACTGTGGAATGATTGCTTTTCCTTCCCGATACACTAAATGTTACGTTGGAAGCACCAGTCAATTTGTTCTATCCTGTTTTTGGTCTAGTTTAGCAGACTTTCTGTCATCAGTTTGTCGTGATTCAGCTGAGTTTGCTATGGGTTGGTTCTATCATATTACGTGCATTTAGTTGCAATAGATTTAGGTTGGTTCGTTTTTTATTTTGGGACTATAAGGATCAGGTTGTTAAATACTATTGAACCATACATTGGCTGTATCTGTATCTCTTGCCTCTTGGCTGCTTTTTTCTGTGGTGATTTTGCTTTCCATATTTTAAGGAGCAGGTATTGATTAATGTATCTAATTCCCGTGAGATGTGTACGCTTTGCTTTTTATCTCCTTCAAATGCTTATTGTATTCATTATATGTTGGTGTACGTAGTCTCATAGCTGCTTCATTTATTCCGCTTAGTCTATGTGCAATTAACTTTAAGTTGGATCATGGTTAATTTTTAAAAACTGTTAAGTAGTAAGTATATGTTAGTGGACGTAGTCTGCCATATGCTTAATTTACTTCGCCTATTCTATGTGCAATTAACTTTAAGTTGTCTCATATTTAATTTTTAAAACATGCTAAGTTGTAATAGATTGAGGTTGGTCCGTTTTTTATTTCGGGACTCACACATCTGATTCTGAACTTTTTAGATTAGGGATGACTGATAACCCCAAAAGAAATGACCAATTTCCTTGTGCAAGACATTCTATGCAGTTGCCTACTTTTCCTTATTTCAGGTAATTTGGAAATGGCGTTCCTTGCAAATGGAGGTATTAAGTGTAGATGGTGGAGGTGTGCCATGGATGTCTATACATCATGATATGGATGTATATTTTCATGGCACTATTATAAGGCTATTCATTCCAGCCCCCCCTTATTCATGTTCAAATGTGGAAGTTCTATCATGTCCCCATGTGAAGATCACCCCCCTTTGCTTCTTGATTTCGGTGATGTGGTTGTTTTGGGTCTGGTTCATCTTGTGGACTCCATGTTGGGTTTTTTGGTTGGGTCCTCTATTTCTCCTGTTTTTTGGTGTCATTGTTCTAGGTTGAGGTCAGATATGCGTGAGTTTGGGAAAGGAAATGGTGTTTTCACCATTGACGGAACCCTTTTTCTTTATGTGACACTCAATATGTTCCACTATTCATTATATGTTGTTCTTTAGTAAGTAATTAATTGTAGGTTCCTTCCACTTCATGCCTGATAATTTGAAAGTGCTAGATCTGTATCCTGAGTAGCTGCTTCCATTAATGTTTTATGTAGCTTAATTGGTCTGAGATTGTGAGGTCTTTGTGTGTCTGCGTTGTCTTCACCACAAAATCTTGGAAACAGCCTGGAATACTGTTGTTATTGCTGTTGGGATAGTGTTCTTGAAATAGGGGGATATGTTGAGAGTCGATGATAAAGGAGGCATCATTAGTTGGTGCATGTAGTTCTTAATATGTTGATCTTGGCAAGGCCCACTTGTCGTTTGTGTTTGAGTATGTAAATTGCCCACTTGGTCTGTTTGGCTATGTTATTGATCTGTTGCCTCATATTTCCTCAATCTTGTCATATGGGTGAACGAATGATTCATTGACACGCTTTCCCTTTCTCTGTTTGCTTATTGTGTTAAGTTTACAGTAGGTTACGTAGTTTAGTGTTTGCATAGTTTATTCTGGGTTGTAATTAATTGTAGATTCCTTCAACTTCATCCTTGATAATTTGAAAGTGCTAGATCTGTATCCTGAGTAGCTGCTTCCATTAATGTTTTATGTAGCTTAATTGGTCTGAGATTGTGAGGTCTTTGTGTGTCTGCGTTGTCTTCACCACAAAATCCTGGAAACAGCCTGGAATACTGTTGTTATTGCTGTTGGGATAGTGTTCTTGAAATGGGGGGATATGTTGAGAGTCGATGATAAAGGAGGCATCATTAGTTGGTGCATGTAGTTCTTAATATGTTGATCTTGGCAAGGCCCACTTGTCGTTTGTGTTTGAGTATGTAAATTGCCCACTTGGTCTGTTTGCCTATGTTATTGATCTGTTGCCTCATATTTCCTCAATCTTGTCATATGGGTGAACGAATGATTCATTGACACGCTTTGCCTTTCTCTGTTTGCTTATTGTGTTCAGTTTATAGTAGGTTACGTAGTTTAGTGTTTGCATAGTTTATTCTGGGTTGTAATTAATTGTAGATTCCTTCAACTTCATCCTTGATAACTTGAAAGTGCTAGATCTGTATCCTGATTAGCTTCTTCCATTAATGTTTTATGTAGCTTAATTGGTCTGAGATTGTGAGGTCTTTGTGTGTCTGCGTTGTCTTCACCACAAAATCTTGGAAACAGCCTTGAATGCTGTTGTTATTGCTATTAGGATAGTGTTCTTGAAATGGGGGGATATGCTGAGAGTCAATGACAAAGGAGGCATCATTAGTTGGTGCATGTAGTTCTTAATATGTTGATCCTGGCAAGGCCCACTTGTCGTTTGTGTTCGAGTATGTAAATTACCCACTTGGTTTGTTTGACTATGTTATTGATCTGTTACCTCATATTTCCTCAATCTTGTCATATGGGTGAGCGAATGATTCATTGATACGCTTTCCCTTTCTCTGTTTGCCTATTGTGTTCAATTTATAGTAGGTTATGTAGTTTAGTGTTTGCGTAGTTTATTCTGGGTTTTTATCTTATCAATTTCCTGTAAGTTGAATCATGTACAATTGTCGGAGATTGTTATATGTCATTGTGTTTTATGACTAAGCTTTGTTCACCCCAAATTGTGTCCTGAAACCTGTACATCATTGATGTACCCAAGCAAACAGTTTGCTCCCACTTATAGGTCCGTGTCAAGGGTCTGTAATTTCAATTATCATGATCGTTTGCATAGGCAGTCAACATTATTCAGGGGATGCTCATCCCGTGATGTGTGTACGCTTTATTTTTCATCTCCTTCAAATGGTTGTTATATTCATTATATGTTATTGTATTCGTTCTGTTTTAGGAAAGATATAGCAATCTAATTGTTTCAGTGAGTTGGAGATTATGGCCATAAAATATGTACTAAAGCAAACAGTTTGCTCATGTTCAGATGTGGAATTCTTATAATGTGCCCATGTAAAGAGCGCCCCCCCGTAATGCATGTATATTGGGTTGGTTGCACTCACCGGAATGTAATTAGGTATCGGTCTTGTTTAAATCCCCGACTCCCTTTCTTATTGATTTCTTTGCCGTCTATCGACAATTTTAGGAGTTACATTAGTAACAGTGAATCCAAATATTTGATAGTGTACGTAGATCTGCTTTTTCTGTTTTCAATTATATTTAAGTCGCATCATGTTTAATTCCTGAAAACTATTAAGTTATAATAGATTTAGGTTGGTCCCTACATGTGGCATATATAAGGATCAGCTTGTTAAATACTGTTGAACTGTACATTGCCAAAATCTGGTTGAATTAAAATAATATTATAGCAATCGTTTGTGCAAATGCGAAATAACCGGTAACATCTGTTATGATACATCATTCATGCATGCAGATGGCTTCTTTTCCTCGTACAGCAATACATAGCGAAGAGTATTCGAGGCTGTAGCACTTGCCTCTTGGCTGATTTTTTGATTGGTGATTTTGCTGACCATATTTTAAGGGGCAGTTATTGATTTCTTTATCTATTTCCCGTGAGATGTGTACACTTTGCTTTTTTTCTCCTTCAAATGCTGAGTCTATGTGCAATTAACTTTAAGTTGGGTCATGTTTAATTTTTAAAAACTGTTAAGTAGTCATTATATGTTAGTGTACGTAGTGTGGCATCTGCTTAATTTATCCCGCTAAGTCTATGTGCAATTAACTTTAAGTTGAATCATGTTCAATTTTTGAAAACTGTTAAGTACTCATTATATGTTACTGTACGTAATCTGACATCTGCTTAATTGATTCCGCTTATTCTGTGTGCAATTAACTTTAAGTTGGATCATGTTCAATGTTTAGAAACTATTTTGTAGTCATTATATGTTAGTGTTCGTCGTTCAGTGGGTGACCAAATGATGAGATCCGCGTCGACCACCACCCTTACGCCGCCATCTGAACAATACAACAACAGCCACTTGTAGATCTACCGTATCCGAGTCCATCGGCACTACCCACACCTCCAAGGCGCCTCAACGGCGATGGCGCGTGGATGTACGTACCGCTGTGTATGGTGTTACGTTAAATTTTCAGCGTGGGTTGGGCGGATAAGGGGTTTGGAAACACGATGGAGGAAGAAGGGCGTCGGCGACGCGTGCAGTACACGCGCCACCCCTCCACAGCAGATCTGATAGCAGTGGTCAGGTAGTAAACATTGTTTATATCTCTACCTTGGAGGATGATTCGCTTCTTCTTTAATGGTGTAATATTAATTTTTCGTAATTTCATCTAGTTTGGACCAAGGTTTGTAAAATATATTTCATGTTCATAGCGATCTTGGCATGAATTATCCTCACCCTTTGCTTCTTGATTTCAGTTATCTGGTTGTTTTGGGTATGGTTCATCTTGTTGGCTCCGTGGTGGGGTTTTTTGGTTGGGTCCTCTATTTTTCCTGTTTTTTGGTGCCGTTGTTCCAGATTGAGGTCAGATATGAGTGTGTTTGAGAAAGGGAATGGTGTTTTCACCATTGGTTTTAATGAAGACACTCAATATGTTCAACTGTTCATTATATGTTGTTCTTTAGTAAGTAATTAATTGCCGATTCTGTCAACTTTATCTCTGCCAATCCGAAAATGCTAGATCTATAACTTGAATACCTGCTTGCATTAATGTTTTATGCAGCTAAATTGGTCTGAGATTGTGATATCTCTGTGTGTCTGCGTTGTCTTAACCACAAAATCGTGGACTCAGCTTTGAATGATGTTGTTATTGTTGGGCTAGGGTTCTTGAAATGGGGGGAAATGTTGGTAGTCAATGACAAAGGAGGCCTTATTAGGCGTTTCTGGTTTTGAGGAAGGTTCGTCCACTATCAACAATCCATGGGGAATGTGGGTGGATGAGGCACATGGGAGCAGCAGAACGCAAGTTGGTGCATGCAGTTCTGGGTTTGGTTAATATTTTCTGGGTTTTTGTCCTGTGTTTTATGACTAAGCCTGGCTTACCCCAAATTGTGTCCCTAAGCCTGACTAAACCTACTTGTGTTAAGCAAGAAGAAAAAAAATTATACATACTTAGATTTGAAACGTATAAAAGCAAAGGTAGAATGAACTGTATATGCGTATATATTTGTTACCTAGAGAAATAACTATCGCCGCGGTGCCTCAAGAAAGAAACTTCTTCCCAATCAATTGTTGTAATGACATCGATGGAGGGTTCGATTTGACCTAATCGAGGAGGTTCCATGACAAACACCCATGGCTGTTCTAGGTGATCGTCCAATATGACATATAATGTAAGCTGAGCTTCAAGCTGCATGTATTGAAAATGGAATCTATCAAATAAAGTATACCCATATGTGTGAAGCACATATTACAAAATACTACAACAATAAACTCATCAATGCTGCATAGCCACTTAAGACGTCGGTGCTATTATGGAGAAGAATTGCTGCAATATCTTGAAGAACGGTAAAAGTCCAAGTGCCCGACCTATCCCATACATCAATTTTGAAGAAGAATCTAAAGGGTGAAAGAAGATGTCACAGGGGAATATCTATTATATAATTGAGCATATCTTAACAATGTACATGGTAAATGATACTGACGGAAGCCAAAAAAATATATACCTTTGAGTAATTGCATCTCGTGGATGTGGACAAATACAATACGGAATGTTGAGGTCGAAGACATGATAATGGGAACATAAAAGGCAATCAAGGCAAGAGGTATAGACAATTGGGAAGATAGTTGCCACATACGCGAAGATGCGATAATATGAAACCTGCAATTGCACATGTATCATAACACAATACACAATTTGGGTCAGTTGTTGTCATAATGGCTTATATGTGTAATAGCACAAGAAATATAACAGAATATTGTGATACATTATGCGATGGCGAGCATTTAGTAAGCGTGATTTGCCTGGTAACGAATAACTTTTCCAAAGTAGGGATTCGCAATCTTCTCTGACATATAAATTGTAATTGTCGTTGAGCATGTTCATCATCAGCCCACCTATCACATACATAAAATAGAATTGAACATAGATATACATTTGAAATAAAATTTTGTAAGTAATTGGTGATCACATATCATAATAATGAGTACGAAATTGCGGGATTCACTGTACTATCCCTCAAAGTCTGAAGTATGTTCAATTGGTAGATTAATCAACAATCGGCTTCTAGGTGTTGTAGATAGCGTAATTCCTATGAAATATATAGGTCAGTGTCAAGGGTCTGTAATTTCAATTATCATGATCATTTACATAAGCAGTCAACATTATTCAGGGGCTCCTCATCCCGTGATGTGTGTACGCTTTGTTTTTCATCTCCTTCAAATGGTTGTTATATTCATTATATGTTATTGCATCCGTTCTGTTTTAGGCAAGATATAGCAATCTAATTGTTTCAGTGAGTTGGAGATGATGACCATAAAATATGTACCAAAGCAAACAGTTTGCTTATGTTCAGATGTGGAATTCTTATAATGTGCCCATGTAAAGAACGCGCCCCCCCGTAATGCATATATATTTGGGTTAGTTGCACTCACCGGAATGTAATTCGGTAGCGGTCTTGTTTAAATCCCCAGCTCCCTTTCTTTATTGATTTCTTTGCTGTCTATCTGCAATTTCAGGAGTTACATTAGTAACAGTGAACCCAAATATATGATAGTGTACGTAGATCTGCTTTTTCTTTTTTCAATTACATTTAAGTTGCATCATGTTTAATTCCTGAAAACTGTTGAGTTATAATAAATTTAGGTTGGTCCCTACATGTGGCATATATAAGGATCAGCTTGTTGAGTACTGTTGAACTATACATTGCCAAAATCTGGTTGAATTAAAATAAAATTATATCAATCGTTTGTGCAAATGTGAAATAACCGGTAACAGCTGTTATGATACATCATTCATGTATGCAGATGGCTTCTTTTCCTCGTACAGTAATATATAGCGAAGAGTATTCGAGGCTGTAGCACTTGTCTCTTGGCTGATTTTTTGATTGGCGATTTTGCTGACCATATTTTAAGGGGCAGTTATTGATTTCTTTATCTATTTCCCGTGAGATGTGTACGCTTTGCTTTTGTTCTCCTTCAAATGCTTAGTCAGTGTGCAATTAACTTTAAGTTGGGTCATGTTTAATTTTTAAAAACTGTTATGTAGTCATTATATGTTAGTATACGTAGTCTGACATCTGCTTAATTTATCCCGCTAAGTCTATGTGCAATTAACTTTAAGTTGGATCATGTTCAATGTTTAGAAACTATTTTGTAGTCATTATATGTTAGTGTACATAGTCTGACATATGCTTAATTTGTTCCGCTTATTCTATGTGCAATTAACTTTAAGTTGGAACGTGTTAAATTTTAGAAAACTGTTAAGTAGTCATTGTATGTTAGTGAACGAAGTCTGACATCTACTTAATTTATTCCGCTTATTCTATGTGCAATTAACTTTAAATTGGATCATGCTCAATTTTTAGCAACTGTTAAGTAGTCATTATATGTTAGTGTTCGTCGTTCAGTAGGTGGCCAAATGATGAGATCCGCGTCGACCACCACCCTTGCGCCGCCACCTGAACAATATAACAACACCCACTTGTAGATCGGCCGTAGCCGAGTCCATCGGTACTACCCACACCGCCAACGCGCCTCAACGGCGATGGCGCGTGGATGTACGTGCCGCTGTGTATGGTGTTACGTTGAATTTTCAGCGTGGGCTGGGCGGATAAGGGGTTTGGAAACACGATGGAGGAAGAAGGGCGTCGGACGACGCCTTCATCGGCGGCGCGTGCAGTACACGCGCCATCCCTCCACAACGGATCTGATGGCAGTGGTCAGGCAGTAAGCATTGTTTATATCTCTACCTTGGAGGATGGTTCGCATCTTCTTTAATGGTGTAACATTATTTTTTCGTAATTTCACCTGGTTTGAACTAACGTTTGTAAAATATATTTCATGTTCATAGCGATCTTGGCATGAATTATCCTCACCCTTTGCTTCTTGATTTCAGTGATATGGTTGTTTTGGGTCTGGTTCATCTTGTTGGCTCCGTGGTGGGGTTTTTTGGTTGGGTCCTCTATTTATCCTGTTTTTGGGTGTCGTCGTTCCAAATTGAGGTCAGATATGAATGTGTTTGAGAAAGGAAATGGTGTTTTCACCATTGATGGAACCATTTTTTTTATGAAGACACTCAATATGTTCAACTGTTCAATATATGTTGTTCTTTAGTAAGTAATTAATTGTGGATTATGTCAGCTTTATCCCTGCTAATCTGAAAATGCTAGATTTGTAACTTGAATACCTGCTTGCATTAATGTTTTATGTAGCTAAATTGGTCTGAGATTGTGATGTCTCTGTGTGTCTGCGTTGTCTTGACCACAAAATCGTGGACTCAACTTTGAATGTTGTTGTTATTGTTGGACTAGGGTTCTTGAAATGGGGGCAAATGTTGGTAGTCAATGACAAAGGAAGCCTTATTAGGGGTTTCTGGTTTTGAGGATTGTCAAGAATCCATGGGGAGTGTGCATGGATTAGGCACATAGGAGCAGCAGAACGCAAGTTGGTGCATGCAGTTCTGGGTTTGCTTAATATTTTCTGGGTTTTTGTCCTGTGTTTTATGACTAAGCCTGGCTTACCCCAAATTGTGTCCCTAAACCTACATGTCACCGATGTACCCAAGCAAACAGTTTGCTCCCACTTATAGGTCAGTGTCAAGGGGCGATAATTTCAGGATGTCTTTGATAGTGGTTTTCAGATTGCTCACCTTCCCCCCACCCCCCAAAATTTGTGTTCAGATGTGGAATTCTTATCATGTGCCCATGTAAAGATCATCCCCCCGTAATGCATGTATGTTTGGGTAAGTTGCACTCACCGGAATATAATTAGGTAGTGGTCTTGTTTATATTCTCGGCTCCCTTTCTTGATTTCTTTGCTGGCTATCTGCAATTTCAGGGATTGCATTAGTAACAGTGAACCCAAATATAGATGGAAAATACGCTTCCGATTTTTTATTTGGTTTAGTTGTACTTACCACAACGTACTTAGGTAGCGATCTGGGTATGATTTCTCTTGTCCTTCCTTTGTTAATTTCTTTCCCCGTATATGCAAAATCAGGAATTGCTGCACAAAGGGTGAACCCTAAAATTATAAGAAAAATACCATAGCTTCATATGTACATGATATTATAAAACTCTAACCTTATCAATGCCACATCGGCATTGGTTGCTGACGCAGATTGATGGGAAGAAGTCACCAGTAATGGTATAGAGAGAGAAGCAGATTGTGAGAAGGGGGAGAGAGGATAACTTTGCAACTTTTCATCAATGCCGGCACTGGGGAAAAGTAGGGCTGTTCGGATTGTTTTCTTGTAATTTGTTTGGGGTGTTGGGCTGGCTGCGTGCGGAAGTTAAGTGTGTAACTTCTCATGTGGTAGTGGGGAACTGGGAAGTGGGGAACCTACGTGTATTTCCTATTGTTTCCTTGCAATTTGTTTGGGGTGTTGGGCTGGCTGCGTGTGGAAGTTAAAGTGTCTAACTTCTCATGTGCTAGTGGGGAAGTGGGAAGTGGGGATCCTACGTATATTTGCTGGGTAGTTTTTGTTCATGGTATTTTTTTATTTGGAGCTGGACAACGTGGAAGTTAAGCTGGGTTTTTTTTTTTTTTTTAAGGCTAATTGTTTTAATGGTGGGGATTGATCACCTAATTAAATCAATGTTGTGAATTTGCCAATATCCCGACAATTAAGGAGAGATGAGTCAACCAAACATTTCTTTTATATTATAATAGATATATACACACGCACGCACGCACACGCACACGCATACGCACGCACACGTGCACACACACACACACAAAAGGGGGCGACTCAAGTAGGATGAGTTGCTCTTTGAGATGAAAAGGATGGGCGTATGAAAGTGTTGTCTGCATCTTACCCAGAATTGATCACCAAATATATTATTGATGATCACTAACTATTGATTACTAATTAAGATTATACGTGAAAACATATATTATAATTTTTGATGAAAGTAAAGCTCAAATACATCAAAAATAAAACTCTCCTATCTATAATTGAAGATATGGTTCATGACTAACGAACATGTTTATATTTATCCCATATATAGATCAATTGATCACCAAATATAATTCTAATAATCACTAAAACTGAATTTATTTATCACCAACTAATAGCATACACAGAAACACATATTATGATTTTTCATTAAAATGAAGCTGAAATTGCAACAAATAAAGCTCACCTAACTAGAATTGAGTGTATAGTGTATGCTCAACAAACGCATTCATTATGGTCACCATAGATAAATCAATTAATTACCAAACGTAATTCTGATGAACACTAAAACCGAAGTTATTGATCATTAACTAATATCATTTTTTAAAAAAAAAACTCTTATACTATGATTCTTGATGAAATGAAGCTCAACTTACCAACCAAAAAAAAAAAAAAAACACACCCAACCAAGTTACAAATTGAGTGTATAGTTCATGATCAACAAACATATTTATAATAATAACCAATCGTAATTTCATGCTCACTGTATAAATGGAACATTCTATTTACATATGTATATGATAGAGATAGACACGATCACCAAATACATATAACTCTCATGATTGCTACAAGGAAATATATTAATTACTAGATAATATCAACGTAAAAACATATATTATAAACACAATTTGTGATGGATATGTTTGGCGATCAACAATTTTAATTTCAGTGATTATCAATACTATGTTTGGTAATCAATTCTTAAGAAGAGACAAACAAAGTCGCTATGCTCCTATCCTACTCATCCTATACAAAACATCATTCTACCTTTATAGCCCACTCTACACATGTTTGTACTACCAAACAATTTTAGCTTGGCGTCTTTAGGATTTCAATCAAAATTAAAGCCACGCTAACATATAAAATGGCTCTTCACAAAATGACATCAAATAAGTCTAGAAATATCTTTTACAAGCTTTAAATTTCAAATATCACATCTTTCAAGGAGCGCATGTGTTTAATCACTGCTGCAACACTGGAATTAGGGAATTATTTATCTTGTCTAAAGCCATTCTGTCACGTTAGTAGGAAGCAGTAGAAAATAAGTTATATAAAAAAATGGGACGGAGGAGCAACATGGTAGATAAAAAGGTAGCACGTGTCAAGAACAGAACCCACTCATAGACAACGTAATCAGTTATTGGCTCACAGCGTACGATAAAATCCTCTTTTCTTTAAAAAAACAAAAAATGAAAGAGTGGGGGGCAGGGAACAGAGGAAAGTTAATTTTGATGCTACAAGGTTTGGGAACTTATTAATAGATACTCTTTTCCACAATTATATGAACAAGATTATCCAAACTATTTTACAGGGCCATGACTGATCAATAGTTTAAATCAGCATTGAAAAAACAAGTGAACACCACTAGTCTGTGCCTAGATTACACTAATTTTTTTTAATTAAAAAAAGTGCAGTGCAGTAACATGATCCTTATCAAGTAACAGATCAAGAAAAGTGCACCTCCATGTCCCTTTTATGTTTATGATGACAGGAACAGCTTTATCCTCAAGTCACAAGAAGTCTGTGTCAAGATAAACGGAGTTTTGGGTAAGAGAATAAACAATAATGGCGTATGATCTTGAGTTGGGAGAGAGACGAGCACAGCATCGTGTAATTTACAACGGAAGAACCTGGTAGAACAAGGCCTCGTTTAACCATGCAGAGCAAAACATGAAGCAAAGTTAAACAAAAGGCAAAACACAATTTTTTTTTAATTAAAAAAATAACTCTCCGACAAATACAAAATCTTTCACTTGGAGAGGAAGGATATAAACTAGCGCATACAAACTTATGGGGCATTTCCATCTGAATCTCCTCCAAAGAGTTCATTCCCAGCAGCTATCAGAATACACACACACCCACAGGCATGTATCATAGCACATAGGGTTGCATTCATGTAAAGTTGGATTGAAATTTAATTGAAGGGGGTAATCGAAAGCAGAAACAAGCCTAGCTAAGCCACTGATTACCAGATCAGCTGCTCAGTAAAACACTGGCAACACATTGTAATTTTAATTATTTATTTATGTTTTTGCGGAAAACATTCATTCATAATATGGAAGCAAGGAAAAATATGGAAACAAATGCCAGGATATCGGCCGTTATAGGCTCCTGCTGCTTTTAAGGAAAGTGTTTGTCAGCCAGAAAGTAGGCATCAGTTCAAAACTGCGGTCTGAAGATAGGAAAAATTCTGACCAGGACTTCCCCCGTGAAAACCAATTCAATCATAGTCCCTGCAGAATACCTGCATGGGAAGGATAGTCTGGTTTTCCTGTCAAACTTGTTCAGAATAATGGTCAAACGAGAAAATTGGTTCTGGTGAAGTTCAACAGGCCAAAACTAACATTTTACGCCAATCAAGTTTTTTTTGTTTTTTTTTTCGGGGGGGGGGGGGGTTTAAATAACTCTACTTTCCATAATCTGCCTCCCAGCTATAAATTCAGACACTTCATCACAATCCAAACGATATGCAACGCACAATGCCTGACATATAATTGACTGTACTACCTGAACAACCCAAAACCAGATCAAAACATCTTTTCATGACCAATATTGATTATTTTTTTTTTGGGATTAACTTACTGGATCAATTGACAACAAACTAGGGCATGATCCGAACTGAAATGAATAGAACAGAATCAGATCTCATCTGGAATTCCATCAACCTAAAATTGAACCTAACCGTAACAGCCACCCCCCTCCCCAAAAAAAAACAAAAACCCGGGGGGGGGGGGGGAAGAGCCCTGAACTGAACTACCTGTTTGCCAAATCTGTGTCCCAGTCATACACCTGGATACAATACATAACTAAGACAATTTAAAAATTAGAACAAACTACAAAGACAGGGGAAGAATGGCCAGAAACTAGCCAGGCATCACCCATGGATCCACCCTGAACTCGACAAATGGCCCTGAATCTATGTAAAGAAAAGCGAACTAGAAAACACATTTCAGCCACATGATTAATTAATTATCAAATGATAGCTCACTAGTACACAGCAATAAGATTAGATATGGTGAAATTTCTTAACATCAATATCATTACAGAATTAAAAATGCTGTCTCCCATTTCAAATCATGATCATGGTCATAGGTGACATTTTCTAATGGGGATCTCACCAGGAACTATGAAGGGAGGTTACTGTATGCTCCCTCATTAAAGCTCCTTCAAATTATCATCTTTTAAGCACTAAACTAAAGCAGTGAATTTAACAGTTCACTAAGACAGGTAATCACAAATAAACATCAACTTAGCCGTTACTAAATCTAACACCACATTTGACTGTCTCACATAAGTCAAAAGGAAAGAGTGAAAGACAATATGTAAGACGCCTTAAAAAGGGCAACACTTATAATGTAGACCTGGGTCTCTAGACCTGCTGAGTTGGAGCATTTTGACCACACAAACCTTTTTTTTTTGGGGGGGGGGGGGGGGGAGGGGGCTGGTGACAATGGGCAGTGAATTTTGAAAAATTAACCCAATCTATGGATGCAGGTGCACTATGTAATTTACATAATAAGAGGGAAGGGGGACAATGGCATCTAAGAGATCATTACTACAGTGAGAAAATAACATTCACCATCATCATAAGATAACAGTTAGATTTCAATCTAGTAACAAGGTTTTTTAGACCCCAATACAAAGAACTTTGGCTAGACTAAAAGGGGCATTTACTCCTCCATTACCTGGTTGCTAAAAACCTTTAGGAATCAGATTTGAGTTGTTTGGGTCTTCATCGAGTGGCGCCTAGACCAGGTCAGTGCTGAAATTCGAAACCCAAAATCTGAACTGAATGACCCAAATCCAAACCAGACCCTACACCTGAAACAGCGAACATGAAGTAGACCCAAAACCGAAATTTACTCGAACCGAATTGACCCATCCGAAACTTTTTTTTCAAACTTATTTTTCTTCACAAGACAATCTCATTGTGCCAAAAATCGAGTGACTTGAAGTCAACCTGAACCGAAAATTATCTGACTTGAGACTAAAACCGAACCAAATTTGGTTGATCAGAACATGACCCGACCTGAAGTTTAGAAACCAAATCAAATGACCCGTTTGTCTAGTCGAGCGGTGCTTAGTTCTATGAGACATCAACTAGCGCTTGGGAAGGTAGTATTTGGAAGAAATGTTAAATATAAAGTTTTTTGGGCCATTCTCCATGCTATCTTTCAGTTGTTATGGAGAGAAATAGGAGGTTTTTTATGGGTTTGAAAACTCACTTGAGAGGTTTAAAAACAAGGGACGCAAGACTTAATTCTTTTAGGGCAAGGTGGTTTTTGTTCCTCTGCTATTGATGTAATTGGGTCGTAATTAGCCTCCTGTTGGATGCTTATTCAGCGTCCTTCCTTGTAGGTGTCTCAAATTAACATAAGTATATTGCTTTTTGCTTATCAAAAGAAAAGGAAATCAGTACTGTCAAACATAGCTTAACAATCAGCAATTGCAAAGAATGGCCACAAGTCAACTAATATCAAACCAGGCAAAGTGCTTTTCACGGATGAAGCAATCGAAGAAGACTGTTCGCTCAATGGGCACATTAAACTAGTCTTTCCATTAGGACAAGGCTGGCCATAAGAGGAAACCAAGACACCTCAAGGTGGTCACTTACAATTTTTCATAGTTTCTGGTGCAAGGATGTCATTGACCCCAACATTGAAGCTAGGTTATCTCGCGACACTCGGAATTTCAATTCTGTTTCACCAGAGGAAGTCTTTGGATCTTGCAACTGAAATAAAAGAAACAAGACATATGATGAAATTTTAATTATACCCCAAAAAAAAAAAAAATGCGGCCATTTCAGAGGTTCACAGCTATTATGTTACTTAAGAATCATCTACATCGAAAGGGGAGGAGGGTTAAACAAGATAGATGTGGCAGAAGTCTAGAACGCATATATACACATACATATACGTACAAAGGTGGCAATTGTGTTAGTTCTGGGATACTATCCCTGACAAAATTACCAATCCTAACCCGAACTGTACATTAATCATAATTCATATCAGAATGTCTTACCCAAACCCGAACTCTTACTTGTCATCTATCGTTTGGTTAACCCACCTCCAAAGACGCGTATTTCCTTTTTAAATTTAAAAAACAATGGGTGCACGTTATGAATTAAGACTAAAGATCAAAACTTCAATTCCACGTGAGTTTTCACATAGCTAGGCCTTCAGAGTGGATGACAACATGTATAGTGCCTTCAGAGTGGAAGCTAAAAAGATCAACTCATTCATGACTCTACAAGCTGCTTTTTACAAAAAAAATAAGGAAAAGGTATTCATGACTCTACGAGCTAATTATAACACTTATAAAGGTCACAATTTAAAACTTCATAAAAATTTAGATTACAGCCAACCTAAAAACAATCCAACTTGATTTGATCCATGAGCAATCACAACTTCATTGGGTTCAGTTTGAAGCTTTGTGATCCGTGACCTAATCTGTTGTTCAATTATGAAGGGGGGATGCCACCAGCCGGCTCTCCGGAAGCTAGGTTGCCCAAGCCAGCACCAAAGACCGGCTCCCCATCCACAGGATGGATGACAGGGTTCAGGAGTAGTCTGTACTCTGAAGAGTCTCAGATGCAGGTCGCTTGGCATGGGCCACATGGCAACTGAACCAGCTGGCTGCAGCTTCCTCATCCACCAGCAAGATCGCAGGTCGCCACAGAAACAACTATGAACATACATCGGTTGGGGCTTTTAAGGTGAGAAGAGAGTGAGGAAGGGATGGAAAGACAGGGGGAATAAGTGCAAAATCGTTGAAGTCGGAACGTGGAATGAAAATATACAATTTAGTACTTACATTTAGTATTGGTTTTTGCCGCGTGGTATATTTGTCAACCTTCAGTTTTTTTTCCCCCCCAGGACTGTTGTTAAGAATTCTCAAAATAGGATAGATCTGAGGCTTAGGATGGTGTCCATCCCAGGCAAAAGGAAGACATCTAAGGGCATGTTTGACGTGGAGTAGCATGGAACTTGATTCATCAGGTATCAAGTTCCCTCTCTTATTGTTTGGTGAGTATTCTATGGGAAAGTGAATTGATCGTTGGGGGTGACACACCCCCCCCCTCCAAAAAAAAAAACCCAGGGGCAACAGATCCCAGTTCCCCAACGACCAGATTAATGATTAAAATATAAAAGAAAAACAAGACCAAAAATATTTCCGTTCCTTTGTCATCTTTAATTTCACTTATTGTTCATTCTAGATCTGCAGTGTGTGTGTGCGTGTGTGTGTGAGAGAGAGAGAGAGAGAAGGACATTGCCAATCAGCCGTCGACGTGAAAGCAGATCGCTGGCAAAGAAGCGGCTGTAACCGCTGCTATCACACCAGAACCGCCGCTTTTTTTCTTCCTTTTTTCCCCCTTTTTGTTCAACCCAGATCTGTTCTCTCCTGGGGTGTCTGGCAAACAGCTTTTTGAAGAGCTTTTTGACCAAAAAAGCTTTTTTGACCAAAATTAGTTATTTGACCAAGTAAAAAAGTTAATATAGGTGTTCGGTAAAAGAACTTTTCAAAAGAACTTTTTGGGTCCAAAAAACTAATTTGAAAAAAACTAATTCCATGAGCTTTTTGAAAAAACTTTTTGAAGAATTAGCTTTTTGTCTCACAACTTTATCAGAAACAGCTAATTTCACCAAACAGTTTTTCAACAAACAGCTAATACAAACAGCTAACTCAAACAACTAACAGCTAATACAAACAGCTACCAGCTGTTTGCCAAACAAATAGTCTCATGGTTGTTCCAGATCTGTTCTTCCTCCCATTCTTTCTGCTTCATTCTTTCTTCTTTTTTTTTTTCCCTTGTTTTTTTTCCGTTCTCTGCTTGCTTGGAATTTAGGGTCTGCGTTTGGAATTGACAGAATTTCTGGAGATTTAAGGGTTTGAAATCTTTGTGATAATTGCTTGCTTTGATTCAGTGGTGAGATGGATGATCTCTCAAGGGGGCGATTCCATGGCCGCTTTGCAAGTCTACAGATGTTCCAAATTTGCTCCTTCCAAAGCTAATGAATGAAGGAATCTTTTCATTTAATCTCTATTTTCATTTGCATTGTAGTGTTGGTATTTTATTTTACCCATCTTAAACAAATAACGGCGAACTATTAGAAAATTACAAAATAGTTAATTAGAAATAAATAAAATGCAACACAAATCCCCAATGTTTAGGAAACAAGATGGTAAACTTCATTTTTTACAAAGTCAAAATCATAATAATTAAAAAGATAACTTACAAGGGTATATAATTCAAAAAATAAAGTTTGATTCCATTCCATAACTGTCAGCCAAACAGTAAGGAATAGAACCTGATTCCATTTCGATTCTCGGCCAAGCACTTGAGTTCAAGATTCAAATTCTAATCCCAACCCCTAGGTATCAAATCCTGATTCCATTCAATTTCAGTTTTACTCATCAGCCAGGGCCTAAGATTGTTTCTTAAACTATATCAAGCACTCCAAAGAACTAGTGCAACCCGTGGTGGTTGTCAATTTATCTCACCAGCAAAAACTGTAAATTGATCTCTCAGTTTCAACAAGTACAGCTACTTGTTTTCTCTCTGCATATTTCTCTGAGTCCCTCACCTTTAAAGGTCTGTTAAATATCTTCTTATTCACAAATAATATCAGAAGTTTGTAAGAACCAGAAAAGAGCACCTTCAGGTTAATAACGGCAACCCTATTATCAAGGAGAGAGAGTTGTTGGCTGACGCAAGCTACAGATCTCAACATTGGCTCCAGTGTAGCCTTCGTAAGCCTAAACTGCACCTCAGTATTTTCAGGAGTAGACTTGCCATGTTTCTGCAACTGCAACAGATTAAAAAGAACTAGCAAAGCATCATAAAATAAAAACAGTGCTTGTATAGAACAAGGGTTAGTTTGTAGATGTAATGACATATACCAATGCACAAGATTTGTTGAAATAGTAGACTTAACCACACCATCTTGGAAATAATTTATTCTCCATGTGCATGTAATAACAAAAACAATCAAATCTATGAACTTTTTCTGTTGTTTTTGTCATTTCACAGCCAAACAAAAAAGTGAAAAATGGTAGCATTATCATGAACAACCAAATTTCGCAACTTTTTGGGTTGTCTATATTGTTTCTAACCAAAGAAATCCAGTTAGTTGGTTTCATTATGATATAAGTGGATATAAAGGGGATGAAAATTATTTCCAAAATAATATGCTTCATCTTTTCATTTCAAGTCAAATATCGATGAAGGTATATGTCATTATCTCATTAGATTAGCGCACCCTATGCTCTCCAACCCCCCCACCCCCCAACCAAAAAAAAAACAAAAAAACAAGGCCAATGGGAAAGATAATTTCAATGAGAAGGCAATTGATTGCCGCACAAAATAATAATAATAAAAAAATTATGTGGGAGCTTTTTGGTTACCAAAAAAAACATGACTAGAAAGCATGTACAACAGTGCAGCAATCAGAGGAATGAGGGGATCCTGGCTACTATGGGAACTACACTGAGGCAATAGGGACTATTAACACCACTAATAGGGGAAAATAATCTACAAAGAAAAAAGAAATATTTCTCCAGCTTTTTCCTCTCACAATAGTCAAAAAAGGGGGGAAAGAGGAGCGGTGTTTAGAGCACACAGGCTACAAGCACAATGCAAATCTGCCAGTGGATGATAGACCGTGTCAGAGATACAGACCTTGAGGTCAATCACAGCCACTTTGGCAGAAAATGTAGTGCAGTTGTTGCTCTCTATGACCCAAGCCATGGACTTGAAACAAGTGACAACCTCCTGCATCGATAAATTCCGTATAAGACCACATTAAATTGCTCCAAACCACAAGTTAGTTGAGATGATCAAGAGTACAATTCCAGTAACTCTGCTCTCCTTACCATGTTATCAAGAGGATTTCCATCATGCTGGCGGGACAAAGGGGTCATGCTTGCATGGTTCAAATCCGCAACTGCAACACCAGCGTCATTTAGGTTAAAACGACGTGACGCTGTCTCTTGCAAAGGCCACAGTGACGGTGGAGTCAGCTCTGGCATTGACAAAGTGCTTTTGTAGTTACTCTTTTCCTGATTATTTGGAGTGCCCTGAGGGCCAAGAGGTGTGACTTTGACAGTATTTTTCTTCATAAATGCCATCTTCTCTGAACCATCTCTAAGAGCAGAAAGTGCAACATTATAAGTCTCGAAAGCAATGGAACCTTCTTCTGCAAACTTAATAGCCTCTTGACATAGGCGTGTGAACCGTAAAGTAAGAGCCTCAATACCTACAAGATTAGGACTTTGGTTATGCTCATTAAGCCCAATTGCAGCTTTTGCAGTTTTTGTCCATCGCTTTAGAATGTAGTGAGAAGGCACTGTGAGAACATTGGTTACAGTAAAGACTGTCAATACATGTCTACACAAGATGCCTGCATACTCGAACATATGACAGCTACAGTTTGCCTTCATGTCAGAAACATTCACAGTGACAATGTATGCCTTGTGATCATGTTCATATTTCGTAACCCTATACTTGCTAATCATTTCATCACCCTCAAACTTGTTTGCTGTATAGGCAAAAGTTTCAACCAACTCTTCTTGAAATTTCACAAAAATTTTCCTAGTGTATTGATCAGCTGCCTGTTGCTCCATTGGTGATGGTGTCTTTAGCAATGGATTGGTGTGAATTGACTCATAATCAGCTTCTATTTCCCTTTCTAATGAATCTGCCAGAACCCTTTCGTACTGCTTGAAGAACAAGGGTAGTGTCGTCTGTTGATTCACATACCCATCAAATAAAGTTTTAATCCCCTGATTTAAGGAAATCGAAGCGAAGAAACTGTCCCGAAAAAATACAGGAGCCCACTGTCTACGAGCATTATACACAGCTTCAAGCCATTCATTCTTCTGGAGATTGTACTTATCAAGAAGAGAACACCATGCTGACTCAAAATCTTCAATTGTTTCAGAAAAGTTGATACAACTATACAACTCACCATAAAATGAAGGATGAGCAAGACAGACATGAGCCAACCTCTCCTGTCCTTCTCTCAAAATGTGCCATCTGCAGATGCAGTGGCGAGTTTGTGGGAGCACCTGAGAAACTGCTGCTTGTATGGTTCTATCTTGGTCAGTGGTTATCGACACCGGCGGCCTATCATTCATCGCCAATAACCATGTTTTGAAAAGCCAAATGAAGGAAGTCTCAGACTCATCCAGAATCAGTGCACAACCAAATAACACCATTTGGCCATGATGATTTAGACCGGTGAAAGGCGCAAATGGTACTTGATACATACTGGTTCTGTATGTCGTATCAAAGATAACCGCATCACCAAAATGGGTGTAAGCTGTCCTTGACCTGGCATCAGCCCAGAAAACATTTGTCATGTGATTTTCATCATCTAGCTGTACTGCATAAAAGAAGCCGGGGCTTTCTGCCTGCTTCCTCTTAAAGTAGTCCAGGAGACCCTGAGCATCTTTTCCAAGGGTTCTTCTTGTGTGACAAGGTCTAACATAGTAAGTCCAACCGATGCTCCTGGAGTGGCGGTTAGCTTTTGGAGGGGAAGCATTCCTAGATCCATGACTTGGTTGACGATAACTGTGATTCCTGCCAGCAGACACATAAACATCATCTACAGTATCAACCTTCATCACATTCTTGGTACCAGCAGTAAAATTCTTGAGCGGTCGAAGATTATGAATCTTACTCGGATTGGTGGAGTGGTTATGCTCCTCCACAAACTTGGTTACCACCCAAATGTCAGAATTCTTTCTCTCTATTTTGAGCATAGCATTGCAACCTCCAACATTTTTTCTCTTAAAACCCTCTCTTGAGCAGGAAAAATCCCAACTAACTATAGGCCCATCAGGGTCTGAACGGCTACACTGACCAATGTTTATGCCAAAGCCAATACATCTGGCATAGGCGGCATAAAAGATTCTGGCAGCATCTTCGGATTCAAACTTCATACCAACATATGGTTTTTGACCAACATCATTATCTTGGCTTGACGTTTCAGTGTCCCAAAAACCATTTTTTGTATCCATCATCTCTTCCTTGCCATACCCAGATGTCCCAGCCGCTGGACTGCTGCTTGTCTCTTCCACATCCCCCATCTGACTTTTCTATGCTGCGTCTTAGAAACCTTTTCGTTACCATTCATTTCTGTTGGATGAAGACTCCACGACCATGCTCTTGCTGCTAGTCCAACACCTAAAAACTGAAGTCAGATTCTCATATTTGCTGTCAGTAGGACAACTAAAAACCAACAAGAAGGTAAGGATTTGAGTTGCAGGTTTGCACTTTGCACTAAAAAACTTAAACCATAAAAGGAACACAAAGTGACCATTTCACATTTTTACCCTCTGTACTCACCAAAGCTGTGAATAACTAGCACAAGAAGCAGCAAACTGTGAAGAGGTAGTTGGCCCAGTAGACATTGATGTATCTACATGCTGGCCTATACGAAAATTAGATCTCACTATCTAGCAACATTTACATAATAATATACTTCACCACAAGGCATAATTTTCCTTCAAATCTTCAATCTGCCTTAGGGGCTAGGGCACTATATACGTTCATAAATTTATTGGACGACTTACACAAATGACATGAGCGCAGCTGGTGTGTCATTTAGCAACAACCAACAAGATCATATATGCTAGAGTTTTCGGCTTGTAGAAGCCAGTGGCGAAGCCAGGAATTTAGGGAAGGGGATCGGAATTAACAGTACACAACATAATATTTAACGATAGTTATAAAATTGAAATTTAATGACCTAGAATTCAAATTAACACATAAATTAAACAACTTTAGAATTGAAATTGGCAAGTTAAACTCATAAATTAAACTAAAAAAAGAAAATTAACCTACAAATTAAAGTATTACGTAATAAATTGAACTATTAAGGTCAATTAAAGTGCTATCTTTTTGGAATACCTATGCATTTTGACCTAGATTGAAATTAAACTCATAAATTAAACAACTTTAGAAACAAAATTTGCAAATTCAACTCATAAATTAAACTAAAAAAGCAAATTAACCAATAAATTAATGAATTAAGCAACAAATTGAACTATTGAGATCAATTAAAGTGCTATCTTTTTGAAATATCTATACATTTTGACCTAAAATTGAAATTAAACCCCAAAAATTAAGAAACTTTATAATTGAAATTGGCAAATTAAATTTGTAAATTGAACTTAAAAAGCAAATTAATCTGCAAACTAAAGGAATAAATAATAAATTGAAGCCAATTAAAGTAATAAACTAGAATTAGTAAACTTTGAACTTACAAATTTGGAATTTTGGAGAGATGACAAACCCCAGGCCATTAACACCACGCAAACGGCTCAGACTAGGGAAAATAAAATTTAAAAAATTCAAAGCAATCAAAATGGGCACAGTAGAAGTCGAACCCGCAATGTCTAAAGGCAAAGAACATCCATGTGGGCACTCCAACCACTAGGCTAAGCACATCTCCTTCATCTATTTGCGACAAATTGTATTTATTTGTAACCCTTTTTTTTATAATTTTGATGCATACATTTTTGGGGGCGGGGGGGGGGGGGATCAGTTGACACCACGCTCTCTCCGCCCCTGGTAGAAGCTCATAACTAGAGGAGATATGACCAGGGGCAAAAGGTGGACAAGGGGGATACAAAAGGACCTAAAAGATATATGTTGTCATCATCCTCAATTGACAATGATATGGCTAAACAAGATGACAACATCATGGCATGCTGCATCATATTGTAAGACATTGAAGAGTTGACAAAGGCTTTTCCTGCCTGCTTCCCAAATCTTGCATGAAGAGAGACAGTGCATCCCAAACTCAAAGTAATAGTGCAAAACTATTTCAAGCCCCATCTTGCATGAAGAGAGAAAATGGTGCAGAGGATCATGAGGAGACACAAGCAGTGATTAGTTAATTACTGCATTTTCAATGTCTTTCACTTTTCTATCTACAATAAATTTTCATTGCATTCCCTGTGAGATTGTTGTCAATTGCGCTTATTAACACGAATGAGAGTGCACAAAAGAATTATTTTCGATAGAGCTAGAATCCAAAGTATCAAGAACGGTCGTGTTATAGAAGTAAAGCATCCCGAGTTGCACTTACAAGCAGAATGGTAACACAGATCCCCTGATCAGGCACTAAATCAGCCGGCCTAAGCGCATTGCCTGTTTGGATTCTACTGATTTCGAGGACAAGCTAGAGTTTTGTAATCAATTGCCCAGAAAGCCAACAGCATCAAAACCACACAAAAGACTGAACATAGGTCCCCAAACACTAATTCTAATCATCAAGATTCCAAAATTGCAACCGATTTCCAGCAATTTTCAGTGTTCTAGCTAAAATCATCGAAATGCAACCGAAACTCAGGTAACGGTAAAGCAAAAAACAATCTACAGAAACAGAAAACAGAAAGGAGACGCGAAAACATACCAGTTGAATCGAGAATTTTGGAAGATGCTCAATTGGAGACATTTGAAAACACATTCATCCAAACTCCCCCAAATATAGTATCTAGGGTTTGCGGGATCGGTGCAACGAAACAGGAGTGTAGTGAGAGTTTGAAGCGTGTAGGAAACGTCTCGGATGAACTCGTTCGCCCCCAAATTTGCACTTCTCTTTTTCAGTCCCCTTTCACCCCCCAAATTCTGAGTTCTGCCACTACCATGATTTTTGAAAATTATTAAATTGCACCCAAAATAATATTAAAATTTTCTCTTTCTTCACTTATTAATGATTTTAAAAAAAAGGATAACTACAATCACATTGAGATTTTCATCTTTTATTATTAATAATAATGGGATTTTTGACTATAAGTCCTTTTCGAAAGCTTTTTCATAAAAAAGATCTTTTTGAACTATACAAGTCTTTTTAACTCAGTCAAATAGTTAATTAGTATATTTGATGAATAAGCTTATTGAATTAGTTTTCCAGCGGTGAAAAAACTCATTCTAAAAAGCTCATAAGAAGAGCTTCTTTTTGAGCTTTTGTAATGAGCTAATTTGGGGCTCTTGAATTAATACAATATTTTGCCCAAAATTTGTAAATATTTACAGTTTTTGCCAGTAAAAAAAGTCCTACTTATCTCTTCACTCTTTTTTTCTTTTTGAAATCACTTCTTTGCTCTTCAACATATAACAGATGTATTCTTAATGTTAAAAAAGTCTACTTTAAAGGTTAATTATCACTCGATAATAATGTTTGAAAAAAGTCTTTAACGTAATCACTTTCTTCCGCTTTCAAGTGCGCTAATAATTTACTTATTAGAAAAAGGTAGGGTGGGGCCATTGGGTTCTTTACTGCATGCGACTTGGAAAGGGTCTTTTTTTTGTTTATTGGGTGACGGGTGGAATAGGGATTTTTGCTTCTCACTAAAAATCAATATTACATATCGTAATGTCAAAACAATTTTAATTAATATTGAAACACAATGAATTTTTTTATCAAAACATAATGAAATTAATTGTGAGTAATTTTATCAAATATAGGCAATAAACAAAATTTAGATTCATATTATGAAGAAAATTGAGTAATCTATAATTAAAATTATGTGCCAGTAATACATGTTAAAATAGAAGTAGGAAAATAAAAGGAATTCTACCAAACCGCTAATTTTACCAAACACAGTTAATGTAAATCGCTAATGCAAATGGTGAATGCAAACAACTAATTGTAAATAGCGAACAGCCAATAGTTAACGCAGATAGCTAACAATTATATTTGCCAAACACCCACAATAAGCTAGCCTTCACCCTACACTTAGGTGCTTGTATAACGCTCTAAGTAAGAGTTTGAAGGTTAGGTGATAACCTCCACAAATCATCACATCGAGTTGAATTTCAAACAAGTTGTACTCTTTTTCAGCTTAGCCACTCATTAAAAATGTATTATTGGGATTGTACTCTAAAATTATTTTCTAGTGAAATTCAAAGGATATAAAGTTGGTTTTTTTTTTTTTTTTTAACAAGTGTTAAGTTGAGAACTCTAGCACATAAGTAGTTGAATTCTTGGAAAGATAAGCAGTTTTCATTGGCATAGCTTGAGTAGCTCAAACAAGTATCACACTAAGAATTCGGATAGCAACGAAAGAATATTACTTGAAAAAGTTGGGTGTTCATATCCAATCCAATTCAAGGTTCATTCGCATCCTTTATATAAGAATTTTTCCCCATAAGTTGCTTTTACTCAACTCGAAAAAAACAAAAAGGAAAGAAATTGCACCATAGGACTCGAAATAAATTGAAGTCAAAGTAGCTTACGCACCGATGTAATGCACGATGGAGGAATACAAAGCTCATGATCTTAAATTACTGATGACTTCATTAGTATCCCTGGAACTTTCCTTTAGCTGAGTTGATCCATCATTACAGTTCGCTAAAGGGGTCTCAATGTCATCCCCATCAGTGTCTCTATAACCATTTCTTATAAAGGTCTTTTGTTAGTGGATCTGCATATTCTTTTCGGACTTTATATAGTCCAGTGATATCACTTCATTTTTCAAGACCTCCTTGACAACTATGAGTCTCAGGTAAATATCTCTTCTCTTATCATTAAAGTCTTTTTCCACTATGGTAGCAGTTTGATCATCACAATGCAATGCAACTAAAGAAGTAGGCTTCCCCCATGACCGGACATCCACTAGCTAATCTCTTAACCAATTAGCCTTGTGGTCTACCATTTTAAGACTAATAAACTCAAGTCCTAGTAAAATTGGTAGTACAATTAGATGTTTCAGGATATAGTACATCTAGCTATGATAGCACACATTACCACTTATTTAATTAATTTCATCATTATTAGATACCTAATTGGCATCAATATATCCTCCTAACATAGTAGGAGTTTTACCAAAATGTAGGGCCCAATCAATTGTACCTTTTAAGTACTAAAGCAATCTTCTTAGGGCATTTCAGTATTCATTACAATCATTGTAAGTACATCTACTAAGTCTACTTATAGCTCATGTGATGTTAGTCCTAGTATAATTCATGAGAAACATGACATTGCCAATTATCCTTGCATATTTGGATTAGCACACAAAGATGCTTTCATGTTTCTTTAGATGAACATTGAAATCACATGGTGTACTCAGCAGTTCTATGTCAAATGACTTAAACTTTCTAAGTACTTTAACAACATAATGAGACTAATTTGAACATAAACCATCAGAATTCTTTTTAATCTTAACCATAATTACATTAACCTGGTCCATATCTTTCATTCCTAATTTAGAACTTGGAGAATATTTAACTTCATTTATCACATTCATAGTAGTTCCAAATAAACATTCACATTATAATCGCACACCCATTAGCATCATGCTTACAATGTACACATCAATCACTTTCATTGCAACAAATTTATATACAATGATAGTACTATCAAATTTCTCTTGCCATTTGTTAAGAGCCTACTTCAATCCACACAAAAATTTGACAAGTTTATACACTTTGTTTTCTTGAATAGCCACAAAAGACCCTTTGATCTTCTCATCTAACTCCCCATTTACAAATGCAATTCAACATCCATTTGATGCACATGCAAGCAATGTTAAGAGAGGTAGAATCATATTCCTATCCATTGTTGCTTCTTACTCTTTTGACTTTTCTATCAAGTTGATTTCCAATTTCGGCTTTAGATGCAATGAACGTCTCTTCTACTTCATCTTAGGTTTTTAGGTGACCAATTGTTTCACATGAGTAGTCATCTACATAGGTAAAATAATCACTTTTACCATCTCTACTATTATGGTTCTTGAAATTTTCGAAGCCACTGTGAATTAGTTCAAGTAGTTCGATTTGTCTGTTGATTGGTTTGCATGGCTTTTCATGAAATTTTGTTTCAACACACACTTCACATTTAGTGAATTCTTCATTGGACATAGTAGGAATCAAGTTGAATTATTTTAATCTTTTAACATGTAATGCTCCTAGTTCCTATTTATGTTTTTAACTGTGTAATGATTTATTAAGCTATCTTGAGCAGCGGAAGCCTTGTGAATTGGAGATGTTACCATTGTTTCAAAATGAAACAAGGGATATCTTGGTTTTCTTTTAAAGGAAGTAGGTGAATGCATTATAAAGGAATTTAGTAAAACCATCAATTGTTCAATGAAGAGAAAGTACATTTCCAATTGCCATGAAAGTAACCTTTTTTTGAAGTCTTGAAACTTTATAACAACTTAGTTAAATAAGAAAAGTAACTAACAAGGTGCACGAAATTTATGACAATCATTTTGGAAAATTTCTCTTTGAAAATAATTATCTATATTGGTAATAGTAGAAACCATATTGAGAATGTTAAATAATAAAACTCTAAATCTCATACAATCATCAAGGATTAGTGTGAGAGGAGACAAGAGCCATATGACCAAATAAGATCAATAGACACAAAATCAAGATGGACAACCATGAATCACCACTTATGACTAGCTGATGTAGGACACTTTGAGAGCAATCCTTGTATCGAATACTCAATTGACTAAACTAACAATATTTGAAAATTCTCAAATTCATTCATGCAAGTCCACCTCTACTTAATGTATGAGGGGGTTTATATAGGGATCAATATAATTTAAAAAGGATAGAAAATATTTGTTTAGTCAACAAAAGTGCTAAATATTATGCCGCTATTTACCTAGACTTTAGTTATCTTCAAGCTTATTTTGCATTTTAATAGGATTTTGTGTAGTTTTGCAGGCAATAAGCGGATGAGGAAAAAACTCGAAAATCGAAGGTTGAACATATGATTTTTCATTAATTGGCATGGTGACCCAACTCTTGTGCAAGGCTAGCCTGATCCTTCTTTTGTCCCCAGGCTAGAAGTCAATGCCCCGTCCTCTTTCAACACACTAAGTCAAGCCCAGAAGCTCATACAATGATTAGCATATGAAAATTGAAAAGTTTAATATTGTAGCTGTGAAGGAACCAGAAAACTGTGGCGGTCGAGTCTATTTCCAAATAAATGAAGAAACTAGAAATTGGCAGTTGGAACAATTAGGAAAGTGTGAAAGTTACTTGAAAAATCAGAGATCTATCATAATTAGAAAAGTGGAGTAATTTTTTGGAAAGTAGGAAATCTAGTATAATTAGAAAGTATGGCGGTTTGCCACTAGTATAAATAGGGGTCATGGATGCATAGAAAATCATCAATTTCTTTCCCTCTTAATTCTAGCTTTAGTTTCAAGTAGTTTTAGAGATTATTATAATTTTAGAAATTCTTTGGATTCGAGTTTTATGCAATTAATTTAGTTTTATTTCTATTTTAATTTTTCTAGTTCTAGTTTCAATTCAAGTTTTATAGTTTCAATTGTAGTTTGATTTTAGCTTCTCCAAAAATTCTCTTGATTAAAATTTCAATTTTTACTACTCCCTTTGTTTTGTGTTGGATGTTGAATTTTCACAATTTCCACCCATCAAAGATTAAATATTCTTCTTACCTTTTAATTGTATATGCTAATCTCTTTCCTCTCCCTTGCCTCTTATCTAGAATTTAGTGTTTCATTAGTAGTTGTGATAATTTCTTTTATGGTTATTTAGTTTGCAGTTTTAATGATGTTTAGATTAGTTGCTATTTATGTTAGTTAAATGATTCTATTTTGCTTATTTATTGCTTTCAGCCGAATTAATATGGGTTAGTTAGTTGTAGTGGCATATATTCAATCCTGTCTCTGTGGATTCAACCCTTAATGACTACAATTGGCAATCGTATACTTGTGGTAAAATTTTACATCCTTTATGAATTATATTAAGTTTTTGACGTCGTTATCGGGAATGGTGGTTTGAATTTAGGTCTTTTTCTTTTTTTTTTTCTTATCTTATTAGTTTCTTAATTTCTATTATATATTAGTTTCATAATTTTCATGTTTAGATTAGTTACAATTAATTTGATTAGTATCTTATAAATTTTTTTAGTATGTTTTAATTGAAAATCCAAAAAAATTCAAAATCCAAAAAAATTCAAAAATTCCAAAAAAAAGCTAGTTTTTCATTTCCCGCAATCTAAGCTTCAACATTTCCAGAGCTATTATGGAGATTTAATGATTATCGTGCTCAATTGCATCAAAATCTTAAAAATAGGAAATTTGTAAAGTCATTATTGTGGGTTTGAATGCTGAATTTAGAAGTTATATTGAGTCTATATATCTTGAAGGATCATTAGGATTATTGTTTAGAACTTAAGATGAGGTTTGGGATTCCTGTAAAAAATTGGCTTGCATTGGGACATCTATGAGTTTGAACAAGCTAGAGGGACCTTAGGATACTTGACTCAGGGCGAGTATGTTTTTCATGTCACTCCTTATTACCAGTAACATTTTAGAGACTCTTATGATCACCTATCTCACTCTTGTGTGATCCTTTTTTGGTGTGATTATAATGGTCTTCTGGTCACAATGTTCATAATTGCCCTTATCGTGATTATGTTGATGCTACATATGTGAGTCTTAGAAAGATGATACATGAATTCATAGGCAAAGTGATAAAGAGTATGAAGGAGAGAATTGTTGAATATTATCATTGTTTTAGTCAGAGTAGAGAGGATTATAATTTGCATGACTATGACTCTAGTTTAGGATCTCTTGAACCTGCAGTAGTTATTATGATGATTTTGAGTCTTCCATCCAATTTAGGCCCGACTTCATGATGATATGCCTTTGCCTAACCTAAAGCAAGAGAATGACCTTTCTATATCTCTATCCCATGACCTTGCTTCCCAAACAAGCACATGTTGGGATTTCACTGAGGATGTCCTATATTTTGCGGACCCACCTACCCCTTTTAATCACTCTTGTGAGTTTGAGAAGGGTGAAGAATTTGAAAGTGCTAGTGAGTTTGATGAGCATCATAACTTTAATGAATCAAAAGATATTTGTATACAAGAGTCATGATGTGAGGGGGTAGTTGAACCCGCTAATTTGGAACTTGATGATAATAATCTATCTGTGAAATATGAGTCCTTTTCATGTGGGTTTGACATCAATGAGGGTCTAAATATGAATCTTTTTCTTTTTGACCCTATCATAAGTAACCATCTCTTAGAGGCATCCAAGTCTGAATCTTTAGAGCATGAGACTTTTACGCCTATGACAACTGATTTTGACCAGACTCTTGAACATGCCAAGATTAAGAGACTTGTGAACTTAGGATCCATTGATGTGCCTAGACAGCATGTTCATGATGATCAACTTGCTAGATCGATGACCAATTTGCTGGCCTGTAGTGAGTATGTCTGTCTAATTCATTACTGAGCCCAATAATTTGATAAATTTAAATGGGTCCTTAATTGTGCTGTATTGATCATATGGATGTACTATTTCTTACTTCAATTCTCCGATTTTTGCCCCTTCATTTGAGGGTGAAAGGCTACACAAAACTTCAAAGTAGTACCACAAAACCTCTATAATGTCTTCCAGAGATAGGGCATGGACTTGACACTTATCAGACATAATCGAAGAGGGAAGACCATGTAAACCTATCAATCTCTTAGAAGATTAGATTAGCGAAATCAAAAGCATTATCAGTCTTACTACAAGTAATAAAGGGCTATCCTAGAAAACCTATCTACCACAATCATAACTGAATCATTATCAAATACGTCTTAGGCATACCTAAAAACAAAGTCCATGTTAATGTCTTTCCAAGGAGCATCTGGTACAGGAATAAAAGTCTAAGGACTAGTGTTGTGCCTCTTTGCTTTAGCTTACTAGCAGGTACGACATTGAGACACAATATGATAGACATCCTTCTTTAGATAAGACCATTATAAGCAATCCTTAACACGTACGATAGTCCTATATTTATCTAAGTGACCATATTAACCCCCCAGCATGCATATCCCAAACCAAAAAGTCTCAAAATGACATCATAAGAATGGATAACTTAGAGCCCCTAAATAGGTAACCATCATGAATGATAAAGTCAACATAGTGGTTGCGATTTCTGGCCATGAGTTTTGTGTAAAAGAGGGAAAAATTAGGACTAGATTAGCAAGTGCCTTTGAGCTTATCAAAACATAGAACCTCAACTTGCATTGTCTATAAAAGTTATCTAATATGATTAAGAGCATCATCCATCTTGTTCTCCACACAAGATGTATGCTTAAGTACAAAGGAATACTCACTTAAATACTCAACTTGACTAGCATTATTAAGATCGACACCAGACTAAGAATTCCAATGCTTAAGAGATTCATGGTCTGAATACACAACAAATTTATGAGTTAAAAGGTAATACCTCCAATGGCGAAGGGATTGAAGTAGGGTGTATAACTCTTTCTCATGTGTGGTGTACTTAAATCCTCCTAAAATCACTAAAGTTTTTACTAAAGAATATTATCAGGTGTCCCTCTTGACTCAGTACACCGCGGATCTAATACCCAGAGGTACCACAAACAACCTCAAAAACCATGCTGAAATTAGGGTGTCAAAGAACTAGAGTACATGACATATGCTCCTTAATTTTCCTAATAGTAGACGTCGCCTTAGAAGTCCATTGAAATGGACCTTTCTTCAAACAGTCCTTAATGGGAGCCATGATAGAGAGCCCAATGAATGTCCTATGGAAGGATACCAAACCTTGGAAACTCCCAGCTTCAATAATAGTTTTGGATTTATATCACTCCCTAATGGCTCTACCTTTGTCAGGGTCAACAAAAATATGATAAACAAACACAATGAACCCCAAAAAGAACCTGGGGCTTAAGGAAGGCACACTCCTTTATTACCAATAAAGAGTTTTGCCCCATAAAAGTTATCTAAAATATTCAATATGATTTGTCCTGGACTTGCTATACACCAAGACGTCATCGAAGTGTACCACCAAGAATTTCCCTATAGATGGCTGTAGAACATGGGTTATGAGTCACATAAAAGTGATAGGAGCATTGGACGACCCAAAAGGCATGACCATCCATTCTAATAGGCCATCTTAAGTCTAAAAGTAGTCTTTCTCTCATTTCCCGATCTAATGCGAACCTGATGATAACTGCTACGCAATTCTATCTTAGAAAACTATTAGTCTCTGCAAGACATTCAAACGTATCCTCTAACCCACAGTAATCTTATTGATGACTTTGCTATCGACACACTTTCTCTAAGATATGTTCTTCCCAGGGGCAAGTGGGCAAAAAACACGCAAGGACTCAAGCTAAGATGAACAAACCTTGGACAATAGCTCCTGAACTTGTCTATTCAATTATGCTCGTTTAGTGGGGTTCAATCTATAATGAGGGAGGTTAGGGAGCTAGGAATCTAAACTTAAGTCAATAGCATGCGATATGTCTCTAAGGGTAGGTAGTGCAATAGGAAGCTCTTTAGGAATACCATCAGTGAATTCCTGAAGTGGGGCATTAATTTCAGTTAGGAGGCCCTTAGAACATGGTTCACTAGAAGAGGAGTTAAAGAAAGTAATGTATTCAAAAGACAACACCCTGGCCAAGACTACAAGATAGAACTTGGCAGAGTTCTAATCGCTCAAAGCACTTATGATAAAGAAGGAAAATTATTCCTGTAACTGGAGTAGATGTGTAAGATGTCACTGGAGAAGAAAGGTCGGTGATGGCTTTAGGCTAGGTGAGGAAAACAACTCTTTAGGGCGACAAGAGGTCATAGTATACTCTTGTGCTAAAACTTAAAGGTGTAGATCTACTTTATACCATGATGAGTGACATTCAAATCAAAAAGCCAAGGTTGACCTAATAATATGTGAGCGACATCCACAGGCACAACATTGCACAAGATCTTATCCCTATATCCCCCAATCTAGATAGGGACCTTACATTTATATGTAACTGTAAGGCTACTCTTGTCAACCAAAGCTACCTTAAAAAGATAAGGGTAAGGCTCAACCTTTAGGTGATAATGTTTGGCAGTGGGTTGAGTTACAACATTCATAGTGCTCCCTCTAGCCATGACCATTTTCATCAAAGTTTCCCTACATTTAACAAGAGTATAAATACACTTATCCTCATCAGTTAAAGTTGGGTTGTAAAAGAGACAGCTAACAACACTAAGAAATGAATCACTCTAAAGAAGATTGTTTCGAACATCAATGAGGTCCTCATAACTACCCTCTTGCTCTATAATTTCCTCCTTACATTCAATCAACACGCTTATTAGATGGATGCTCCAAAGCAAAGGTGCAGTAGGGGCACTTAGAAGCAAAATAACCTCTCATATAAGGACTAAAACACTACACAACATTAGAATATTGAGATCAAGAAGTACTAGCAATGGCAGACATGACCCATGGGTGATCTAGAGGGGACTTCAAGACTTGGGGGTTCTAGATTAGAAGCGTCCACATAGGATTGTACTATCTTAGAGGCAGGAAGGGCATGGGATGTAGATAAAGGGGTAGGATGCCACAGTAAAGCCTATCAAGTTTTTCAATGTTTAACGCCTCGTAGTAACTTCATGATGATTATAAGGAGAAAACAAAATGACTTCCCTCTTAAGGTCAGGCACTAAGCCTTGTGCAAATCGAACTATGGTAATGGAAGGGCCATGTAATAACACAACCCTAACCCATATTTTTTTATTTAAATCATATTTATTTATTTAATTAATCATATTTATTCATTTAATTAATCATGTTTATTGATCTAATCACTCATGGTTATTGGTTTAACCAAATCATGTTTATTAATTCAATTACATTTAATTTATTTATTTAGCAAATTATAATTTTGAGTCCCACTTTTCACTTTGGGTTTTAATTATCATAAAGTTTCAGGTGAATCGATAGCAGACCTCGATAATTATAATTTAAGAATTCATTATTATTATTATTATTATTATTATTATTCTATAGCTTCGCAAAAATTTAATTTCGAGCTACGAAAATTCAATTGTATATTGTTTACTTCCCTTCCCGAGCCCAAACCGTATAAACCAATCATATTCCAACAAACTTGCCCATTTAACCTAGCTAAATAACCATGGTTAAAGCCTAACCATAGTTAGATAAAAGGTACTTTTTGAAGTAAAAATTCAGCCAAGTAAATTGTGATCATTCCTAGCCAAGCAACACACATACACATCTCTCTCTCTCTCCTTTCTCCCTCTACCCCACGACCCCCTTCCCCCAAGCTACTGTTGCCCCCTTTCCCCAAGCAGCTGCTACCTTCTCCTGGTGTTTTACGGCCAGCCAGAGGTTGCCTCCCACCACCACAGCCTTGTTCTTGTTGATTTTGCTTGTATGTTGGTTTTGATTCATGTTCTTGTTATTTTTGGTGGTTGATCATGTTGTTTTGATGAGAAATAAGAGTTATTTTGATGGTTAAATTGGGGAGAAGTTTGGAACATGTTAGGGTTATGGTTTGTCATGATCAAATTAGCTTAAGTCAAGTGATGGATTTGTATTATTTTGCATATGATTTTGTAATCTTTAGTCTTATTGATGATTTTGATGATGTTTTTGGTGATTTGGAATGATTTCAAGTGAGGATTTAAGTGAAAAAAAGAAGAGAAAGTAAAAACAATGAGGGCTGAAAATGGCGAAAAACAGGGGTGGCTTTGAGATTAAACTGGTAATTATCGCCCAACTAAAAAATTATGATTTTTGGTGAGTAGATAGTCAGTGTGTTAGCTTTCCGATTCCTTTTGAATCGCATTAATTTGAGCTCTGTGGACAAAGTTATCGTCATTTTACGAGAACTGTGTAGGTTAGATCAAAATTGACACACTTGTATTCTATCCCCATTTTAGGAACTATATTGTGGGAATCATATTTTGTGTTGCAAATAAAAGTTTTTTGGGACTTCTTGATATTTCCATATTAGGACTTTAGGTCTCCATTTGAGGTTAATGGTGAAAGTTATGAATTTTTGAAGTGAACTAACCTGCTTTGGTGCTAATTAGATTGTTATTGTAATTTTTGTGCAGCTTATATTGGAGGAAAATTCTAAAAATTTTACTATAGATTTTCCATATTATTTTCGGATTTCTTATAAGATTTCATGAATTTTGGTTGAGTATTTGGAGTTTGGTGATTTTTGGAAGCATTTTAAGTAATTGTGTAAAGAACAATAATAAAGATTGAGTGAGATTGATCATACACTCATTTTATGTATTTTGGACCAAATAAGGTCATTTAATGGGGGAAACAAATGTTTTGGGGTTTAATGGGGCATTTAGCTCAATTATGGAGAGAAAGGAAGGCAAGAATGTATTGTGGAAGTATTTATGGACTTTACGAAGGAAAATATCAAGTTTAATGAGTTTAATAGCTTTTATGGTTTTCAATAATCTATTTGGGGTGAAAAACTGTATTTAATGGACTTGTGAATAAAATATGAAAAGTGGAGAGAATTTTTGACTCAGAAGCCATATTTATTAGACCAAGTTATTACAGTTTATGCTATTTTAAATCAAGATATATCTCTCTTGGCCTCAAATCTTTATTACTTACTCAATTCAGAATGTATCAAATGTATTTATCAAGCTAATTTAGTGTACTCACTGTTATCTTGAACCAAGCTATACATCAGCGAGCCTTAAATCCGTATTAGTAACATATCTCAGAAAAGGCCAAAACCACTCTCCCATTTGTCACCATCAAGCCTTTTCCTTTGTAATCTCATTTATCTCATTATGGCCTATTTTACTTTCATTTACTTTATATCGGATTTAATTACTTTCATTAATTTAGTTTTGAAGTTATATTGGAATACCTAAGTTATGTATACCATTTAATTATTCAATTTTTATTACACATACTTTTACTTACTTAATTATGTGAGTAAGGATTATTTACCGACTACACATACCTACAATGACATTTATAAAATAAAGTCGAGGCCTAGTTATCATTTCCTGTTATGCATAAGTGTTATCAAGTCAGAACATATTTATTAAGTCAGATACCATTTCTAAAGACTTAAGATACGTCCATTGCCTGTATTTTCAGAAAGCAGAACATGTTTACCAAGTTACAACTTTTAATGAGTTTATCAATGAATCAGTTTATACAGTGATTTGCCATTTAACTTGTGACTCCGTTAGCTATCATCTATAAGGCGTCAGCCTATCATTTACCCGTGCGGCTTCAAGCCAAGTCTTAATCGGATTGACAGGTGTACACCTATATATATATCATATCATTGTAAGGGGTTTACATCTAGATAGTAATGAGCAATTCAGTTTTATATTACTTTCCTTTTAATTGTTATTGCAACTAAATAAATTGCAAAGGCGGGTACTCATTAACAGTGTTTCTATGCTCATTTTACAATACAGGAATGCATGTATTGAGTTTTAGCTCATATTTTCCAATTGTTTTAATGTTTTTCATTTTAGGTGATGAAGTATCACATATTTCTCCATTTAGAAAACCCTTTTGGAAGTCATCAGATGCTCACAGTGGATTCAGCATAGCATGAATGTTGTGATCGACCTCAGGGTCAACTTGGGTCTATATTCAATATACTTATGTAGTGTGGAGGTGTCAGTTAGCACATGGTATGATTAAGTCGATTGTATTGAAGTTGAACTATTATAGACTTTGGTCTTGGAGTGTTTCGGTTTAATAGATATTGTGATTGTGAACATAAGTGGCAAGATTAAATGGTTTCAATGAACCTTGTCCTCATCAAGACTGTGGTAGCGCCTTCTATCATTAATTCTTCCATTGTAGTTTTTCGTAAATCATGTCATTAGCATTTTAGGGGCGTTACAGGCCATCTACTAGGTAGCAACATTAAACAACTTCTCCAAGTCAAAGCTATTGATATAGTAAGACACAATAGAAGTGGTGTTAAATTCGTGAGTCTACAACCATAAGAGGGGGGTGAATTGTGGTGTCTGATTTTCGCGTTGTAAATAACAAACACCCTCACAGAGGTTATTCTCAGATGACAAACACCCTAGTGACTTGCTTGCAGGGGGTGTTCTCAAATATTGCAAATGCGAAAATCACCAAGATAAATGCGGAAAATAAAGCACACACACAATTTTTACGTGGAAAACACCTCTAGCCCAACTGAGGTGTGAAAAACCACGACCTACCTCGTGTAGGATTTAACCACTTTCACTAACGGACTTCACACGTTACAAATGTAACACACCTTGTTACAACTTGCAACCACGTAACCTTCTTCTCTAAGAAGGGTTACACCACGTCCAAATCTCACCAGATTGGACACGTCCAAAGTCCACACGACTGAGGACCACTCACTCACTTTTCTGATCCAAGATCAGGGTTACAAAACACCTTACGGGGGTGCTTCTGATTTAAGCAGATGTAAGGTACAATGAGGTCCTAGTATGCCAATATCTTGAAAGCTCAGTTTAAACACAACTTGTCTCGGTTTTTCTTTTCTCAAGCGTAACTCGAAAAATTCTTCTCACTAGAAAAACCACTTGTGAAATTTTCCCTTTTTTGCGTATGTTGTGTATGTTTCTCGTCTTTTCTCCTCTTGCAAATGGGAGTGAAATGCTGAGATTTTAAACACAAAATCCAACGGTCAAAAACAAGGAGAGGTGAAAGAATCAGCTAAGTAGGGAAAACGATTTTCAAGCAAGAAATACTCCCCAACGGCTAGTGATAAATTTTTCCCAAAATATAAGGGATTTGTTATCTTAAGAGATAACCCTTATCTTCCCATAGCCGTGAAGAAGATTCAAATGACAACCAGAAATCTTCAGCTTTTGAAATTTTATCATATCCGAAAATATAGGCAAAGGGAATGTTTTAGTTTTGGTAATTCTCCCAAAACCTATTTTCGTAAATCTCCCATAATATTTTCAAGAAATATCCCTTCCAGAAAAATAGCAATCTTGGAATTTAAAGAAAGTATTCTGGAGATCTTGGCCAACCGAAATGAATTTTCAAAGATAACCGGGTATGACCACTTCAGTTCAGAAACACCCTAGGCACCCTGTTTGCAGAGTTGTTCGCAACTGGTGTTCTGAAACACTTAGCGCAAATACCGATTCAAGAGGTGTTTAAAATGACGTTTTCAATATTGGCATATTAATAAGAGTCTAAATAAATAAAACCTATATACCCAAGACTTCTTGTTTTGAACCAGTCATCTTGTCCAAGATTTGTAGAGCTGCTGTGAACATCAAGGCCACCTTGTTTGCTGGGGTTGTTCTTTGCATTGCTAGAGTTCAGGAACATGCCTTACAATCAGCTGTCGAGGTGGTGTTCTTGGGGTTGTTCTTTGCATTGCCAGAGTTCAGGAACATGCCTTACAATCAACTGTCGAGGTGGTGTTCTTGACTTAATATAGAATCACCAAGTAAAAACTGTTTTGAAGACTTGTTCTCACATGTAGCAAACCAGTTAATACAATAAAGATCACAAACACCAGTTAGGCCTGTTTGGAGATCGTGTTTGGAGCAACATTACTTGGACAAATTTTTACACTTGGATTTGTCATCATCAAAACTAAATATAATAACTCAACAAATTTCCCCTTTTTGATGATGACAAACCAAGTAACCATATTGACAAATATTAAAAATAAATTTGAGAACCATGTATGCTGATTGATTTGGTTATCCACTAAGGTCCGAGTGTTCCAAATTGAAAGAGGGTCAATATTTGTCAAGTAATGGTTCGTCTACCCCCTTTTGGCATCATTAAAAAGCAAGAACAGCATTGAAAGAAAAAAGTAACGGGTGGTTGCAAAACAGTTACGACAAGTAAGCACGCAGAGAACAATGCCAAGTGCAATGCCAAAGAAAAACAACAAGGGGAGGAGAGGAGAGCGAGAGAACAATCTATACAATCAAGGGGTAGGGTGTGGTCTTGATTGCAGTGGAGGAATACTGGGAGCGAGATCAGAGAGGAGTGCAAGGAGTTCTTCGTGGCGTTTAGCTGAGATGGCCTTCTCTACTTCAAGAGCAGACTTCACAGCAGAAAGCTCTTCTTTGAGGCGTGCATTATCCTCAAGAACAGCTTCAACGGTGGAACAGCTTCAAGAACAGCTTCAGAACCAGAAAGGCTCGAGGAGGAAGAGGAAATCTCCTCAATAACTGGAGTAGAAGGTTTGGAGGATCTGGGGGTCGATCTAAAAGCAATTCTCGCAGATTTGCGAGAAGGTTTAGAAGGAGGAGAAGAGGGAGTTAGAGAGGGGCGAGACCTTGGTGGTGGTCGTGTTCTTGGCGTTCGGGTGCGCCTAGCCACCATCTTCACCCTTTTTCTCTTCTCTCCAGTTTGAGAGACTAGAGGAACAGAGTCATCCCCTTGGACAGGACTTTCTTCTGTTTTCTCACCAGAGTCCTCCTTCAGATCCATGAACAGATCATCGAAGAACGCATCCCCTGTTCTTTGAGTTGTTTCTGGGAATAGCGCAGAAGAACAGGGTTCAAAATCCCCAAAGAGGGTTTCTGGGTTCTCCAAGAATTGGTCTTGGAAACCCGAAGAACCAGCAACAGCTTCAGAAGAAATGGGACAAGGGATTGTTCCCACATACACCACTAATTTCCAACCGAAGGAGTAGGGAATATCATTCAACTCAAGCCCAATACTTTTGAGGTTTAACTGATTGAGATACCCGAATATTGTGTGGATAATTGGGCGAGGAGGAGCCGGAATCGAGGGTATAATCATGTTGTTACTCTCAGAGATTGATGAAGAATCAGTTTTGGGAGCCATTATCGCAAGGAAGAATTTCGGGTTTTGAGGGTTTTGCTAGGGTTTGAAAGCAAGAACAGAGGAGAGAGCAAGACGGGGAAGACAGACGCACGCAAGGGGGGTTTTTTTTAAACTCCCTACCCATTATGAAGGGCCACCTAGGGAACACCTAGAATTTAAGCAGGCAGCATACGTTAATGACAATTAAGGCATACCTGTTCGAGCCGCCTGTTCTTGAACATGCTTCTCTCATTCCAAGGTCTGTCATGAATACTCTTTCTCCATCTCCCAAGGCAGCAGTCTTCACATATAATCATAGTAGCACACAAGACTACACATATTCGTTAAGCATAGACCACTGTTTTGATAACAAGAATTGCAAACAAGGGGATAGAACAGGTATTATAAGGTGTTTTTGTCAGCTTGGTCTAACTCTGAGAACAGGTGTTCTCAGGGTGTTTTCACCAACCCCAATTCCAGTCTGTTTCTCTCGAATTAGTCTCTACTCAGTGCTTTAGTGAATATATCAGCAATTTGATTTTCAGTGGAGCAAAAATTTATTGAAATAAAGCCTTTTTCCACATTATCTCTTAAGAAATGATGTCGAATGTCAATATGTTTTGTCCTTTTGTGTTGACATGGGTTTTTGGCAATGTTAATAGCGCTAGTATTATCACAAAAATAGGAATGCATTCAGTGTCAACACAAAAGTCCTTAAACTGTTGTCTTATCCACAACAGTTGAGCACAACATGAAGCTGCTGCAACATATTCAGCTTCTGCTGTGGACATGGCAACTGAATGTTGCTTCTTGGTAGCCCAAGATACCAAACAAGGTCCAAGAAAGTGAGCCATACCTGAGGTACTCTTTCTATCAACTAGGAATCCTGCATAGTCAGCGTCAGCATATCCAACAAGATCAAGATTGCAACCTCTAGGATACCATAAAGCTAAATTGGCTGTATGTTTCAAATATCTCAGTATCCGTTTAACAGCCTTAAGATGAGTTTCCTTAGGATTAGACTGAAAACAGGCACATAAACCAACACTAAAAATAATATTCGGTCTACTAGCGGTTAGGTATAGGAGTGACCCAATCATGCCCCTATAGAGTTTCTCCTCAACTGAGGGACTCCCATCATTCATAACCAACTTGGTTGAAGGAGGAATAGGAGTGTCTATGGGTTTGGCTGACTCCATCCCAAAACGCTTAAGTAGCTCATTGATATACTTTTGTTGATGGATCATGGTGCCGTTTGGAGTTTGCTTGATTTGTAAGCCTAAGAAAAAGTTAAGCTCACCCATCATGCTCATCTCAAACTCACTCCTCATCATATTCGAAAATTCATTGCATAAATCATGATGAGTTGCACCAAATATAATGTCATCTACATATATTTGGACAATCAATAAATGTTCCCCCTTAGATTTTAGAAACAAGGTATTGTCTACCTTGCCTCTTCTAAAATCATTTTCAAGTAAAAAGCTTGACAACCGTTCATACCAAGCTCTTGGAGCTTGTTTTAAACCATAAAGTGCTTTGTCAAGTTTAAAAACATGATTTGGAAAATCACCATTTTCAAAACCAGGGGTTGTTTGACATACACCTCTTCTTTAAGGTATCCGTTTAGGAATGCACTTTTAACATCCATTTGATATAGCTTGATTTCCATATGAGCTGCAAAGGCTATTAAGATTCGAATAGCCTCAATTCTAGCAACTGGTGCAAAGGTTTCTTCATAATCGATCCCTTCTTCTTGATTATACCCTTGAACAACCAGCTGTGCCTTGTTCCTAGTGACTGTTCCTGACTCATCCAGTTTGTTTCAGAACACCCACTTGGTTCCAATGGTTTTTCTCTCAGCCGGTCGAGGTACAAGGTGTCACACTTTGTTTCTTTCAAATTGATGAAGCTCTTCTTGCATAGCCGTGATCCAATCTGAATCTGCAAGAGCTTCATTCACACTTTTTGGCTCAATGTTAGAAAGAAAAGCATAGAAAGCACAAAAATTCTTAAGTTTAGATCTAGTTTGCACTCCAGTATTAATATCTGACAAGATTTGATCAAGAGGGTGCGAACTATGGTGCTTCCATAGTCTTGGATTTAGTGGATCCACAGACACATGCTCTGTTCTAACTGAAATGTGTGTAGGATCAGGCTCAAGAACACCTCCTGATCCTGTTTCTGCACCTGTTTACAAGCTTGTTCCTGAAGAGCATGGTTCCGAACATGGTTCAACGGTGTTTCCCCCTGTTTGGTTCTCACCTTGCCTGCCATTTTGAGGAACAGCTTCTGTACCTGTTTTCTTCAGGGTGTTCTCACCTTGTTTTTCTTGGTTCAACGATTCCTTTTGGACAAGACCTAATTCAAACTCTTCATCCTGTGCATCACTCTCATTCAAAGAGTTAGATTCATCAAAAAACACATGCACACTTTCCTCAACACACAAGGTTCTTTTGTTAAAGACTTTGTATGCCTTACTGTGAGAGGAATAACTAAGAAATATTGTCTCATCACTCCTTGGATCAAACTTTCCTAAGGCATCTTTCCCATTGTTATGCACGAAACATCTACAACCAAATGTTCTTAGATGCATAATGTTGGGTTTTCTGCCTTTGAGAAGTTCATAAGGAGTTTTGTTCAAAATGGGTCTAATCATGCATCTATTTATAATGTAACATGATGTGTTCAAGGCTTCTGCCCAAAAGTTCTTAGGAAGACCACTAGCAATAAGCATTGTTCTAGTCATGTCTTCTAGGGTACGATTTTTTCATTCAACCACCCCATTCTGCTGGGGTGTTCTCGGGGCTGAGAAGTTATGATCAACACCATGTTCATTACAAAAGTTTGTAAAACTTGCATTTTCAAATTCAGTACCACGATCAGACCTCAAGCTTACCAATGAGTGTCCTACTCTCTTTTCAATCCTTTTGAGAAGGGCAATAAACTTCTCAAAGGTTTCATTCTTGGATGTCAAGAATAAAGTCCAAGTAAATCGAGAGTAATCATCCACAATTACGAGCACATACCTCTTCCCTCCTCTACTAGCTATCCTCATGGGACCACATAGATCAATATGCAATAATTCAAGAGGTCGGGTAGTGCTTACACACTTTTTAGATTTTAAAGAAGATCTGACTTGTTTTCCTTTTGCACAAGCTTCACATACCTTGTCATCATTATACTTGATGGAAGGTAGTCCCACAACCAAATCTTTAGAAACAAGTTTGTTTAACAAGGACAGGCTTGCATGACCTAGTCTCTTATGCCATAGCATTATATCATCATTTAATGCATTTAAACAAGTCAGATTATTTTGGGGAAGAGTGGAAATACAAACTTTATAAACATTTTGACATCGCTTCCCCCTCAATACAACATCTCTTGTGTCGTCATTCACAACCAAGCAACGTGTTTTTGAAAACAGTACTAGGTTGTTCTTGTCACACAGTTGGGACACACTTAGCAAATTGTGTTTTAACCCATCAACTAAGTGCACATTATCAATTGAGTGGGAGAGAGTTTTACCAATATTACCTATACCGACAATTGTCCCAGACTTGCCGTTTCCAAATGCTACACTCCCACCATTCAAAGCTGTAAGTGAGAGAAAATTTGATCTTTCACCAGTCATGTGCCGTGAACACCCACTATCAACAAACCACAACTGCCTGTTTTCAAGGGTGTTAGTGGGGTTGTTCGTAAGGTTGTTCTCTCTCACTTCAGCCTGCAAAACAAATCACGGGTTAGTTTTGGGAACCCAGATCCACTTGGGTCCCATTCTTTTAGACATGTAAAGCTCATCTTTTCTAATCCAGATTTGTTTCACATACCTTTCATTCTTTTCATTGGCATGTTTTCTTAAAGGGCAAGTGTATCTATAATGACCCGTTTTACCACAATGAAAGCAAACGATATTTTCAGGTAATCCCACATACTTTCTATGTATTGGGTAAACGGTCCGTTTATGCTTGTAACCAAGTCCCTTTTTGTTTTTACTGTGATGAGTGTTTAACCAATCAAGGGCTTGTGAAGATTTGTTCCAGCGTTTGTTTGTGGCAAGATCAGTTTCTAATTTTTCTATGGTGGCATTCAAGCTCTGCTTTCATTTAGCAGGGATTCAACTATTTCTTCCACTTCAAAGAGTTTTTTCTCTACTTGTGTATAATCGCCTTCTTTTAGAAAGAGGTCTTCTCTAAGCACGTTAATATTCTCATGTAAACCGAGTTTTTCATTTTTGAGAATTTCATTTTCAAGCTCTAGGTCACGAACTTCTCTTTTTAGATCAGCACAGGTGTCTATCAAATTATATAGAAGTTCTTCTAAAGTGGCTTTGTTAAGACCATGTACCTTGTTCTTGAGATCTAAGAAGCTGATTGTTGATTCATCATCTGAATCTGAATCACTTTGTGCCATAAGTGCTATGACCCCTTCTTCAGCTTCAGATTCTCCTTCATCCTCAGAGGAATCTCCCCAAGCAGCCAACATAGCTTTCGAAAATCGCTTGCCCAGATTGTTTACAGGGTGTTTTCGACCCTGTTTTCGAGGGTGTTCGGGCATCTGATCTTCTCGAAGCAGAGGGCAATTTTTGACTAAGTGATCTGGTTTGCCGCACTTGAAACACCCTGTGAGCTGTTCTTTGGAGGTGTTTCTGGACTTACTGAAGTCTTTTCTTTTATTGTTTTCCTTGACCTTTTTGAAGAATTTCTTGAATTTTCTGGACATTAGGGCCATATCTTCATCTTCAAGGTCAGAGTCAGTGTCCTCATGTGCTTTCAAGGCAAGCCCACGATCCTTCTTTTGCTCCTCTCTTTGTTGTGAGTTCTTTCGGAGTTCATAGGTCTGGAGATTACCAATCAACTCGTCGAGGGTGATCTTGTTCATGTTTTAGCCTCTTGGATGGCTGTTACTTTGGCCTCCCACGTACGAGGTAAAATTCTGAGGATTTTCCTCACCAACTCTTCAGTGGTGAAAGATCTTCCCAGGGATTTTAACTCGTTCATGATGTGGGTAAACCGTGTATACATATCCATCACAGTCTCACGATCACCCATATCAAACAACTCATATTGTCGCATAAGTAGCTCAATTCTAGATTGTTTAACCAGACTCGTACCTTCATGAGCAACTTGTAGGGCGTTCCAGATAGCTTGGGCTGATTCACACTCAGAGATGCGAGTGTATTCATCGGGTCCTAGGCCAAAATATAGAAGCTTTTTGGCCTTGGCATTTTTCTCCATCTTTTTGTAGTCCTCGGCATCAAACTCATGAGGTTCTTTGGGAGCTGTTTTTCCCGCAGGGAGGGTTTTTATGGGAACAAAAGGCCCGTTCTTGATGAGCATCCATAACTCATAGTCTTCGGCTTGTATATAGTTCTCCATCCTATTCTTCCACCAACTATAGTGTTGGCCATTGAAGTAAGGAGGGCGAGTAATGGATTGTCCTTCAAGAATTCCTTGTGGAGTACTCATCTTCAGAATCTCTCAAGGTGTTAACCTTTTGTAGGAGAACCTGCTCTGATACCACTTGTTAAATTCGTGAGTATACAACCACAAGAGGGGGGTGAATTGTGGTGTCTGATTTTCGCGTTGTAAATAACAAACACCCTCACAGAGGTTATTCTCAGATGACAAACACCCTAGTGACTTGTTTGCAGGGGGTGTTCTCAAATATTGCAAATGCGAAAATCACCAAGATAAATGCGGAAAATAAAGCACACACACAATTTTTACGTGGAAAACACCTCTAGCCCAACTGAGGTGTGAAAAACCACGACCTACCTCGTGTAGGATTTAACCACTTTCACTAACGGGCTTCACACGTTACAAATGTAACACACCTTGTTACAACTTGCAACCACGTAACCTTCTTCTCTAAGAAGGGTTACACCACGTCCAAATCTCACCAGATTGGACACATCCAAAGTCCACACGACTGAGGACCACTCACTCACTTTTCTGATCCAAGATCAGGGTTACAAAACACCTTACGGGGGTGCTTCTGATTTAAGCAGATGTAAGGTACAATGAGGTCCTAGTATGCCAATATCTTGAAAGCTCAGTTTAAACACAACTTGTCTCGGTTTTTCTTTTCTCAAGCGTAACTCGAAAAATTCTTCTCACTAGAAAAACCACTTTTGAAATTTTTCCTTTTTTGCGTATGTTGTGTATGTTTCTTGTCTTTTCTCCTCTATGCAAATGGGAGTGAAATGTTGAGATTTTAAACACAAAATCCAACGGTCAAAAACAAGGAGAGGTGAAAGAATCAGCTAAGTAGGGAAAACGATTTTCAAGCAAGAAATACTCCCCAACGGCTAGTGATAAATTTTTCCCAAAATATAAGGGATTTGTTATCTTAAGAGATAACCCTTATCTTCCCATAGCCGTGAAGAAGATTCAAATGACAACCAGAAATCTTCAACTTTTGAAATTTTATCATATCCGAAAATATAGGCAAAGGGAATCTTTTAGTTTTGGCAATTCTCCCAAAACCTATTTTCGCAAATCTCCCATAATATTTTCAAGAAATATCCTTTCCAGAAAAATAGCAATCTTGGAATTTAAAGAAAGTATTCTGGAGATCTTGGCCAACCGAAATGAATTTTCAAAGATAACCGGGTATGGCCACTTCAGTTCAGAAACACCTTAGGCACCCTGTTTGCAGGGTTGTTCGCAACTGGTGTTCTGAAGCACTTAGCGCAAATACCGATTCAAGAGGTATTTAAAATGACGTTTTCAATATTGGCATATTAACAAGAGTCTAAATAAATAAAACCTATATACCCAAGACTTCTTGTTTCGAACCAGTCATCTTGTCCAAGATTTGTAGAGCTGCTGTGAACACCAAGGCCACCTTGTTTGCTGGGGTTGTTCTTTGCATTGCTAGAGTTCAGGAACATGCCTTACAATCAACTGTCGAGGTGGTGTTCTTGGGGTTGTTCTTTGCATTGTTAGAGTTCAGGAACATGCCTTACAATCAACTGTCGAGGTGGTGTTCTTGACTTAATATAGAATCACCAAGTAAAACCTGTTTTGAAGACTTGTTCTCACATGTAGCAAACCAGTTAATACAATAAAGATCACAAACACCAGTTAGGCCTGTTTGGAGATCGTGTTTGGAGCAACATTACTTGGACAAATTTTTACACTTGGATTTGTCATCATCAAAACTAAATATAATAACTCAACAAGTGGATTGCCTACTGGCAAGCATCAGGGTGACAAAATGTTCAATTAAAACCAGAAGTGCACCCTATAGCACTGTTGCTAGCAATCGACAAGTATGGATCGGAATCCTCAGGGAAGTTGCTTTCAACTAGCAAAACTAATTAAACTAATCAATTTAGACAAATCATGTTTGGATATTCAATTAACAACTAAGAATACGACAATAACGAAGAATAGGAATCACGAATCAGAAGAGTAAAGCACTCGACACAAGTATGTAGTGAATGAATAAATCCCATCAAAACTCGTGTAAATTTGCTACATGAATGAATAGATTTTCAATCAAGTCAATTTCCCCTCTTTCAAGAGTCGAAGACTAATCCTATACCTATAGTCATCTATTTTCATGGGACTAAAAGTCAAAGGATTATAAGATGAACAATCTTAATTCCCAATTAGAACGTTAATTATTTTTATATCGAAATCTGAACCGTCTACTAATTCATGCTAAGTAATGGTTTCATCTTTCAACATTCCTCTAAACACGAATAAAAATATATGAATACTTTTTTAAGCAATCCATCGAGCATGAGGTGGGAAAAGTAGAATCTAATAACATAAAGGTGGGCAAAGTAGAATTTAATAACACAAAGATGGAACAAGTAAGATTGAGACTAATTCACAATCAACAAACCACACTTGGCCCAATCCTAATCTAAGTTCGGAGATTCAGCTGCTAAACATAGCAGAGATCACAACATAACAATCACAAAGCATTATACTAACAATCATTAAAGAACTAACACAATAAACAATAGATAAAGAGGGATTTGAAGAAACAAACTTAGGAACTTCAAACATGAAGGAATATCAATCTTTGAATCAAACTAAGAATCTTCAATTAACACAAACTACTAAACTCTTGAAAATAAGTCTCCAACCCTAAAGTTTTATGATGTAAAACATTATTCTAAAACAATCCCAAAGCACGCTATTCAAAGAAAAGAGAGTTAGCTGAAAACAAACACAACATAGCCATGCAGTTTAGCAAGGCATGTCGTGTCATTGTAAGTTTCCAAAAACTATTCTAAGTGACATAGGTGTGTAGAAATGCACAACACCTTATGTCACCGCTTGGAAATTGGGGCAACAATCCTATAAGAGAACTGTATGATACCTAGTGTTATTCTTTTCAACTTAAGGCTGCCGGCGTGGCCGTGTAGATTTACACGACCGATCATGTGGGCCCTTGTTCCTTAACTTTCCACTTGATTTGTTTCTTCTCTCATCTTCTCAAATTCTTTTATCAAGAACCGCCTCAAGTCTCGACATCAAAGCCAAAACATCTGCAAAATGACAAATTCAGCCAATTAAGTGATTATGAGGGTAAATAACCAAATTTCCGTACTCTTAAGAGAAGAAGTAAAGAAATAAGGGAGGATTTAGGTAAGAAAAATAGGTGAAAATATAGGCAACACGAGGTAATTTTTTATAGAAAGAAGGGAGGTGCTTTTTTTGTGAATTGATTTTTCATGATCTTCATTTTGTTTATGGGGGTTTGATCCATTTACTCAAAGTAACTTATGACTGTCTGCCAAAATTTCTTAGCAGCTCCTACTACTTTCATCTTGGCAAATCTAACCAGTTCAATATCATATATCTCATACCAATCAAACTAATTTTCCATAACAGCTATCCAGTTAGAAAAAATGGTAGCATCTATCTTACTATCAAATGTGGATACATGTACTTTAAGTCCATATATCTAGACTCCCTATAGTTACCCATCCTAATGCCATCCCTAGAGGACTTAAGCCTATGATCCCTTGGGCCCCCTGACCATATCGCAAACCAATCCTAGAGTCATGCTCCTAATGTTAGAGTGAAATTGTTTTGTTTCCCTCTCGTCAGACGCATTGCCTTGACCTGACTTATAGACGACCCACTTATGTCGTCACTTCCCCCACTAGTAGCTCTAGGGTAATTTTTGGTGGTGGTTTGAGATCAGCCATACATGGGAAGTTTTTCAAATAAATTTGTCTATCTTAGCCTTAGTTTGTCAAACCTTTGATCTTGCATTGATGGTCAAGTCTTTCAAAAAGGGCATCAATATAGGATTAGTAAGCTATTTTCTTTATGAGGATATGACGAATGCAAAGGGAAGTACGGATGGATGCAAATGGAAGTGCATAATGTAGTCAACACAGCACAAAAATTTGATATGAATTATTGGTATGACTCAAGTGTAACAGCGGACATAGAAGTAGGAACGAAAAATTAGGACCTACGTAAGTACTGGAAAAACCTAGATAGCCAAGTGTTAATCCAATTTTTGCAGTAGAAAATTCAACTTTTATCAAAGTAAATTACAACCCTGGCACCCTTTCACGGTTCATAGTTACTAGTCTAAAGTTCAGACCTTCCACTGTAGTGAGCAAAACTGAACTTAACAGTGATGAGGTAATGGTGATAAGGTAGCTGGCTGCACTTGGTGGCAATGAGCATCAAATGGACAAGTTGAAAAAGAACTCCTCATATATGGCTTGATAGCAACAATAGCAACGACATATGTATAACAACAAGATGGCTGAACAACAACAACGATATTGACATAATGGCAAGTGACTATGGGAAAACCTCTGAGGAGAAGATTCTTATCCCTCTGGTGGTGACTCAAAGCAGCAGATCCTTCAATTATCTGTAGGAAATTGGCTCATGGAATAGCGTTCTGCGAAATTTGGAGCAACTTATTGAAGGTCATAGCAAATCCTTTTTTTTTAATTACTAAGGGGTCTTGGACGCAATTGAGGGGCAGCGGAGATATGAACTTTAATTTGAGTGATCTTGATGGGTTGAGGATGAATTTTGAGATCCAAGGCTTCAAAGATTAGGGAAATTTGCAAAACAGAGTTTGCGCATTTAGGAATCAAGGCTCGGTGAGCAGCTGGAGGCGGCAATTGGGTGATAGTCGACAGGTGGGGGTGGTCACTAGGTGGTGGTCAGATGATTATGGGTTGCATATAGGTGATGATTTGAAGGCTTGGAAGGCACTGGTTGGTTCCATTTTTTTAAAGGTCAAATGACTTAAGCAACAAAGGACATGAAGCAAACGGAAAATTAGCTATGGGTAGGATCGAGTAGTTCGAATACCAAACTTGATGACGAATGCTATGAGAGAAATCCCCACACTAATCACTCAATTGAATAAAGTCACAACATTTTGAAACTTTTCAATTCCATTCATTCAAGTGGCGTGTTCTCAATGTATAAGAGGTTTACGTAGTAATCAATACAACGAAAAAAGGATAGATAATATTTAAAGGACACAGATAAAACTAAGATAGAATAGAAGATAGGATATGAATAAAGATAATTATCATCCTTAAAAGAACATACATGTTCCTAAATTTCCTATGTTTCTGGAGTACATATTGATGTAAGATTGCTTAGGACATAATGCATCACCAGTATTGTCCTTTTCTTCCTCTTTTAGCTTTACGTGTGATTGTTGATGGTCTTCCCAGTACTTTTCCTTCTTAAAATTTAAAATCATAAAACAAGAGAAAAATAGGCTAGAAGCCCACTATATTACCCTTACATAGTAAAATTGATGTTTGTTAAATTTTTTATATTAATTGGGCTTTCAACAACGAGTCACACACATAAGCTCAAATGAGGTTCCATCCCAAAACCAATTGGTAATAGGTGGAGTAACTCACAAGCTTATATACATGCTCAAACCCTTCAATTTCATCAATGTGGGACAACACCCACTATCATGTTCTTTGAATTTTATCAATGTGGGACAATACCCACTTTCATACTCCAACACACCCCCTCACGTGTGGGCTACTAACAAGGCCCAACACGTGCAAACAATTTTTAATCAAACGGGGACGGTGACAAATCAAGATCGAGCAACCCGCTCTGATACCATGTTAAATTTTTTATATTAATTGGGCTTTCAACAACGAGTCACACACATAAGCTCAAATGAGGTTCCATCCCAAAACCAATTGGTGATAGGTGGAGTAACTCACAAGCTTATATACATGCTCAAACCCTTCAATTTCATCAATGTGGGACAACACCCACTATCATGTTCTTTGAATTTTATCAATGTGGGACAATACCCACTTTCATACTCTAACAATGTTTAATAAGCTAATGAGCACACGTATGCTTGAAACTAGTATTGTAAATCATAAATACTAAAATGCACTTAACAATCAAAATTAATTTGCTTGCTAAACATAGGAATCGAATGGCGAATCAGTTAATCGTAAGGTTCTACTGAACCACTTGGCAGTTAACAGTGAGCAATGGACGATGAACAGTAAACGATAAACTGCACTGATAGCAGACCATGCTGTTCAACTATCTCCGGATCAGCAAACATATGAATGAAGTAATATATGATGATATAAATGATGAAAGGGTCATTTGCACGACGAAAACATATGAAAATCAATAAGTATGATTTATAAATAAATATATTAAAACTTTTACTTGCATTATAAATGTACAAGTAATGACGTGCCTTCAGCCATCGATCACTTTCCTTTGTCTTCTTCTTTTTTTTTTTTTATTTACACTATTTCTGTTTGGTTTTATGCTCTGAAGAATTTATCTTTTGAGCTTCTATGCATTATCAATAATGTATTTCTTAGTTAATAATAGCTTAATGTAAATTAGCCAAATCTAAGCTTTTCAATGCTTTTGTCTTGTCTTGGATTGAAAAAGCTAAACTTAGGCACTTGTGTTTCCACCTTTTCCCTTTGTCTTTCCTTCTCATAAATCCACTAATGGGGCCTCACAGTATGTTCTTTCGCTCATTTGGTTCACTATTAATCTTACACTCCTCCAAAATTGACACAATTCTCATATGCTTAGGCCTGGCAATTTCACCCGAACTTGATAGACACCCGCTTCACCCGACCCAAAAAATCGGATGAAAATCCGATTAAACGGGTGAATTAAACGGGTGATAGATAATCGGGTGATGGATCGGGTCGGATATGGGTGATGGTCCACCCGACCCGTCACCCGACCCATCACCCGTTTAAATATATATATATATATATATATATATATATATATATATATATATATAATATATATATATATATATATTAAAACCCTAATATTTCTTCTCTCAGTTCTCTGTCTTCCCCAACCCCAAACCGGCCTCAGCAGTCAGCCCCTCGGCCCCTCGGCCCTCTCCTCGGCTCCTCACTCCAGCGAGGTAGTGACCACCTGCTGGTCCTGTTCTGCTCTTTCTTTTGATATTCTCACAGTCGGTAACTCTCAGAGCTTAGTACTCAACATCTCCAATAAGTCATCAAACTTCTCTTGCTCGCTTCCTTTTTCAGATCTACATTCTCTTGCTCAAATTTGTTCTATTTGTTCTGCTTGGTTCTATTTGTTTTACAATACTGCTTGGTTCTATTTGTTCTACCCTCAACAAAACTGCAATCTAACCTCTCAGAGCTTAGTACTTGACAGGGGCAAGGACGTCTAGTTGCAATCCAACCTCTGTAGCCTTCTCGGCCTTCACCCTCAGTCTCTCTTCTCTAGTTGACTGGGCCACAGTGCGCTGACCACTCAAGCTCCTTGGCCACAATAGAGGCCAAATGGTGTAGCATGTGGGGGCAGGCGTCCACTACCACGCTTCTCATCATGACTGCAATCTACCATTGTTACCGCTCGCTCTTTCTCTCTCCTCACCCTCTCTCTCTCTGACTGGGAATTGAAACCAAAAATGAGCAAAAAATAGTGGTTCTATTAATTAATAATTATTACTTATTAGGAATCTGTTCATGTTAATTAAAAGGAATCTGTTCAAGTGGTTATATATTTGTTTGCTAATTGATTGAATTTGTTCATGTTAAGTAAAAGCAATATGTTCATGTGTTTATATGTTTGTTTCCTACAGATCTGTTCTTGTCAATTAAAAGGAATCAATTCATGTGGTTATATATTTGTTTGCTGGTTGATTGAATCTGTTCATGTTAATTAAAAGCAATATGTTTTGTAAGGATTATATATTTGTTTCCTACAGATCTGTTCTTGTTAATTAAAAGGAATCTGTTCAAGTTTGTTATATATTTGTTCAATACGCTTAATTTTTTCGATCAACTTTGTTATATATTTGTTTGCTTGTATGTTAATTAAAAGGAATCTGTTCAAGTGTTCATGTGGTTAGAGGATATGGAGTCATTAGCCAGCATTACAATTTGATTAATTTTGATATATATGAACAAAATTTATTTTTTATTCTTACCGGTGAAAGCATTTAGAATTTTTTGGTAATACAAAATTTATTCCTCATCGTTCTTCTCTTCACTTTGATACTGTGGAGTGTGGAGGCATTGATGTGCTTGCAAAATTGGATAGTTGGCGAGTATCCAAGTAATAAAAAATTGCCTTTGATATTTTTCATTTATGTTGTTTATTTCAATTTATCATATGATACTAATTTATCATATTATTTTCTTGCATTTTAGTTTCTTCATTTAGTAATGCGCACGCATGTGCTACAATACTTGAAGATGCCGATGTTGGTGAAGATAAAAGTTGCAATGCTGAAGTCACTACCGTGGATTCGTTACGCTAGTTGGATAACAAATATTTTTTGAGTATTTGAATATATTTAGTAGAATTATGATTATTAACTAATTTTTTGTAAATGATAGTCGTTGGTTGGTGATGATCTCTACATGGGTGGCACTTGGTAGTTCGTTGAAGTCTCGAAGAGAATTGAAGACATTGTGTCTTTGTCTCGAATTATTTGTTTGTAGAACATTTAGTCTTTAGACAATCCTCTTCCTTTCCTCCAAATTAGAGACAATTCACAATTGATGGTTGTTATCATTATCATTTGTGGCAATTATTGTATTTAAGAATTGAGCATGTGGTTTCCAAGCCATTGGTGTTGTATGTAATTATATAATTGTTCAGGCTTTTGAAATTTATTTCAACGATAAACAAATGAAATGAGATAGAGCACGTCTCACCCGTTTATCATCCGTTTCATCCACAGGTGACGGGTGGATTGGATGCGGGTGAGCGGATGAGAGGGTGACAGGTGGATCGGGTGGATTGGATGGATGCGGGTGGAGGCTCACCCGCTCCAAACCCAACCCCTTGCCAGGCCTACATATGCTTGTAAAAGTCCTTAGCAAAACTTACTTTTTAAGCTGGCTCATTTAAGCTTGTATTCCACATAATAAAAACTTTTTCTCTCAACCATCAAATTTATAGTAATAACTTCACACCAAATCCTGCTAAGTTTATATATTTTCCGTCAAAGTTCGTTATTTTACACTCTAGTGCTCAAACCTTCCTTACGAATGTAATTAGCTCCAATTCACTTGTTGTTAATTTCAACACAAAATTTACTCATATTAAACATTTGATAATTTCGCTTGGCTACACAAACTAGCCTATAATTTTTCAAATTCCATTTGACCCCTCAAATAATAAAAAATTCTTCTTATTAGCAAATTCATCGTAGTATTAATTAATTGGGTTGATGCAACACTACCTAGTTGTCCAATATTTGTACAGCTCACTTACAATGTATGAGCTTATTCTTTCCCTTATGATCATCTTGTAACGCAGTCATCAGTTCATATGATAGCCAACTATCATCCTTATCAATAAACCAGTGAATATAATCACACACTCAATCTTTAGTCAATTATCATCCTCAGCCTTAGTATGCAAGTACGATCGAGATTATTCTGAATTAACCAATGTTATCTCACTAACATTAATTGACCTAAATTGTCAATAAGTAATATTTGGTGACAATTCATCGAGAACCTCAGCTAACGGCTGAACCAACTTTTAATTTCACTAAAAAAAAGGTAATATTTTGATAACTATTCAACCAACTTAAAATAATGATCAACTTAATTGCTCATATCATCTAATTGATGTGATTGAAAATTGAGTTTAGACTTAATAGAAGAAGAGGCTAAAAATTATACCTTTGAAAAAAGAAGGGAAGGAGCAGTGGTAGAGATGCTGGGTGGCAATAGAAAAAGGGTCATAAGTCGTTTTCGGCGTTCAAATAAGCGGAGATACAACAGGAGTATAGCGGCCAGAGGTAGCAAAGAGGCGAGGGTGATGGGCTGTGATTGGATGGATCTAAACAGAGTGCCCATCTTCTTTGCTATTGCTCTTATTTAACTAAAATAAGATGAAAAGCAGAGGTGGAGAAAAGGTTTGGGTTTGTTTTTTATTTTTTATTTTTTTGTTAATTTTTGTGTGAAACCAATTCCATATTCCCTCTTCTCTTTTTATTAAATGGCAGGGGCACCATCTCCTTTTCTCTCTTTTTTCAAAGGGCATTGTCAAATTAAATTTGTTCTTATCTCTTTTAAATTGTTATATTTTTTACATATGGTATACTCTTTGATCACCCATTTGTCTAAGTGTGATTTGTTTTCCTTTCTTGTTTCCTTTTCTCCCTTTGTTTCCTTGTTCATTAAGCACATTACTCAATCCCATAAAAATTTCACATTTTTCAAGTGCCTAGGTGGATTTTTTGTGTAAGTATATGTACTTTTACATAATCGACTGTGCTTAGATGTATTTAAAAATTTTCCAATCATATAAATCACTCTTCAAACATGTCCTTTGCTATGACCCAAATATTCACATAGCTCAGCACTTTGACTAACGTTATAATCTTACTATTAATTGTAAAATCTAAATAAATAACTATGATTAACTAACGGGGTGTTACATAATAGAAGCAACATCTACATTTCTTGATCTCAAATTCCATAAATCAAGATACTTGACGATATAACTAGAAGAAGATCCAATGTCATCATTCACTTTTTCACAAACAACATCAAATATGAAAATATCATTATTAGCAAAGTCTTTCACCACTAGTTCTCATTTCGAGCTATGATAAGGTAGTTAGTATCAAAGGGGTAAATTCAATCCCATCTTTATAAGCATACTACCCAAAATGAGATTTCTACACATGTAGGCATGTGAAGAACATTAATGTGAGAAAGCATTTTTCCATAAGCTAAGTGAGTTTCAAATAGTTTTTATTTTCCTCAAACGAGGATGAAAGTTGAGTTACCCATGAACACACTGTCACCATCGCCTTTTCGAAGATTTGGAAAAAGCTTTGGTTAGTGCAAGTATGCTTGATAGCTTCAAGGTCGATCACTGACTCAATGAAGTTGTCCACAAGGTTAACTTTAGATACCATGGTATAATGCTGTCGGTCTCAGCAAGATGAACTTGATTCTCCTTCTTGTTCTTGCAATCTTTTGCCTTGTGACCCAACTTGCCACACTCATGACATTTGTTGTAGAAGTTGTATTTCCTTCCTCATCGCATGAAGGGCCGGATTGAGGATCCTTCCCTTGTTCCTTAAACCTGTCACCATTTTTGGGTTTCAGTTCCGTCATATTAGTCTTAGATAAGCTAGAGTTGTCTAGGAAGCCTTTGTCCTTGTGTAGATTTTCTGCCTCTACCTCTAGGTGGCCAATCAATACATAATGTGCATGGAAAATCACTATCCTAGAGGCGACTTTGGCTGAGAAGTGGTGTAAAGTCTCCAATGATGGTTGATAGCTAAGATGATACGTTTCTATCTAATCTTATGCGCTCTTAGTTAGTTGGTTAGAGTTAAAATGATCCATGCCCAATGTAACATCCCAACTCATTATCACCTAGTTAACCTTAAATATATGAACTTTAGTGGCTAATACCATGGAAGAATAAGGCTAGGATATTACAGCCATCCTACGAAGGATAAGACTTAATTAATTTACTTAATATAAATATTATAATATGCGTTATCTAACATGAAAATGAAATGGTGCACAATTTATACATTCCAAAACTCAAATGAAAGTTCAGCAACGCACAAAGCTTACATTCTAGTGACCCTTGGCTTTTTGAAATATCGTTGTTAGCTTATCTAGACTTCACTTATTGGCTACTCGCCTCTCTTGTGTCGTCAGGTAAGTACTTCACAGTTTATTTATCTAAAAACATAAAACACAAAAATATTTGAATAACAAGCCGAAACTCAATACATTTACTCATATACTATAAAGATAGAAATTTATTATTTAGTAAGCATGCACATTTCAATTCATTTTAATTCAAAATGAGGGGGAGAAAGAATTATAATAAAACTACTATTATTATCTGAAAGTGGAACCTAAATTAATAAGCTCATATGTGAACGATGTGATTATTGAGTAAGGTACACACCTCTCAGGTCCGTTGGAAACCTTGAGTTGAAGTCTCGCAGGTGATTTTATTTGCCTAACCCCTGATAATTGACAACTGGCAATCCACTTGTTTATGTGGCAAAATAATACTTGAAAATAGTTCATTAAATGATTCTATATCATGAGATTTTAATGTTTATAAAAATATGTGAAGTTTTGAAAGTTACAAACAGTAAATGTACCTCGCTTCAAATAACTCTCCCCTTCGTAAAATAATTGACTAATGGCTTGATTGACTTATGAAAATTGTCTCACTTTCTGTTTCAAATTAGAACTATTGCCCTTGTGAAGTAAGGATTCAGTCAGACAATGTGTCAGTATTCAGAAATATAAACACTTAACGTAAGATGTTGCTTTCATTGTTGAAGTTTTTGTATTAGTTAAATAATTTTTTATTTGTTAATTTTTTTAGGTTTATGAATGTGTCACTTTTTTAATTTCTCAATAATTTTTTAGGAGGAAAATGAAAAGCATTTCAGAGTGTATAAAAAAATTAAAAAAGAATTAATTATATGCAAACTAAAAGTCAAAATGACCTATATAGAGTTGATATCCAAACCATTAAAGTTAAGACATTTGATAAAAGCATATGAAGTCACTCAATTTTGAATATATTTATATAGATAGATAGATATAGTCTTTCATTATTAATAATGTTAGTTGACTTCCAGTATGATGGTTTTAGCTATATAAGTACATACCAACGCACATACTCAAGTGGAACTGCTATTATCACTTACTAATTATGCAACCAACGTTGATGTACTTATTCTTATAAACTCTTATGGATTCACCTTTTTATATACTCATAGACGTCGACCAGATATTATTGAATATTATTTTCCTCTTAGTTAGGGACATTTACTCCATACTCTAACATGATCACAAATTTGCTTATTTAAGTTGGCATTAAATATACTTAGTCGTGACCGCTATCTTATTAATAGTAATATTGTCACTATTATTATTATTGTTGTTGTTGTTCGATCTTTTAGGTTATTAACCTGAGCTCCTTTCTCTGTAATTTTTTATTCAAATCGACTAGGTTAAATAAAAATACTTGCATAACTATTTTTATTTTAAATTAGCTTAATTAACACTTAAAACTTGAATGTATAAATTTATTCTTTAAGAACATTTAAGTAAACTTTATTTTTATTTATTTTCTTATTCAATTATAATACATTCTTACACACACATATATGTATATGTCTACATATATATATATATATATATATATATATATATAATATATATATATATATATATATATATATATATATATATATATATATATAATATATATGTATAATATAGTATATATATATGTATATGTATATGTATATGTATATGTATATGTATATGTATGTATGTGTAAAGCTTGTCGAGGGCTACAAATTTAACCACTACTTTGGTTATTAAAACACTTTTTATAGCATAGGAAAGTAGGGATCGATCCACGAGGAAAGATAGTTTTAGAAGGCTAGCTTAATCCTAAATAATTTTACTAATCCAATTTATTAAGTCTAATCTTAATAATTCTAAGATAATTATAATCTAATAAATAAAAGTCTAGAAAAATACCCAATGATGCTCCTAAATATTTTGGATTATATTCTGGAAAGAAAACAGTAAAAAGCTTTCCTAAATAATTTACTAAAATTAAATCAGAAAAATAACTGAAATTCTAATTAAAATCCAAAACAGAAAATAATAAACAGAAAATAAATATTAAAAATTTCAAACAGTAGCCTAAAATACTATAATTCAGGTCTGTGAGTTTATAACCTATAAATTGTATCCACTTTATTTTATAAAAATCAAAACAGAAAATTATCACAGAATATCAATGCAGAATATTGAATTTAAAATTAAAAATAAAATAATTTGTGAAAATAAAATTACGAAACTAATCAAGAAAATTACTATAATGCTAAAACACAATTTTCTGGACTCAACAATATCTAAAAGTCGTAATTTAATATTAAAAGTCGAAATTTCAGAATTAAACACCTAAAAATCTGCACTTATTATTTCCACAAAATAATTCTGAAAAATTACCAAATAAATTCCAAAAATCACGAATTTAATTATGGGCATATTATGACACTCTATAAACCCTAGGAACTTATAAAAATCAAAAAAAGAACAAAAATAACTATTTTTAGTCGTATTTCCAACAAACGCTAATGAAAGACTAAAACTAAATATAATTCAATCTAAAAATTATAACTACCCTAAAAATTAAAATCTAAGTTATCTAAAATTACCTAGACACTCCTAAAAGACTATACTTTTGGGGGGGGTCGATTGAATTTATATTGAAACTAATAAATATAGAACAAAATTTATCAAACTAATCAAATTGACTCTAAAAAAAATAAATAATGATCAAAAGTTGTCAAATTTATGAAGAATACTTAGTATAATCTCAATCCACCATGCAAATTAATATTTATCATCAACACATAAGTTAATTTCATTCATGAGTTAAACTGTAGAAGAAATCCACCAGCGGTTCTTCCCCGTTTCTCCTTAGATTCTAGTTTACTTAGGTCCAGCCCTAATATAAACCCTACTAATTTGATAATTTTTACACCAGCGCAAAAATTTAACCAAATTAGAGCATTAAGAATTAGAAAAACATCATTTAACACTTTGTAACCAATTTACCAGCAAATCGATTTAACAAAGATCTAAAGCGATTACCTAATTAAAAGAGAAGGGTTTGAGCCATCCATGATTAATTAGGGTGATACCTAGGCTTAAAAGACTATAACTTTTACGTATTATAATCTTCTAAACTATCAATCGAAATTATATTTAATCAACTAGCATGCATTCTAATCGATTCAACACAATTTTCATAAACGATAAACGCTAATCGCCAAAGAATCACGAATATAAATCAACTAGGCATTAAAGCACAAAACTTGTTTCAAAATAATTAATTTAGCATGGCTTCAAGAAGATTATACTAAGCATAAAAAAATTACTCACTCATATTAAAAGTAAAATTACACAATTCATCCAAATAATTCATCTTTAATAATACTCTAGTCAAAGAAATACAATAAAATAAGGTAAAAATAAATCAAAGAAATAAAATTGTATTACTTAGAGATGGTGGTGATGGACGATGATGATGACGATAAGCGATGAAAGTGGCGTGAGTTGTCTGGCAGCCGTGGGTTTATGGTGAGGAGGATTAAGATGTTGATGATGGAGATTAGGCGTGATGATGGGATGATGAGGAGATGGTTGATGAGAGGATGGTGATTAAATAAAGAGGTGGTGTGGGGGTTTAGGCGTGAGGTGAGAGATGATTAGGGTAGATGATAGTATGGGATGGGATGGTTTAATGTGTGTTAGGCATGGGTTTATATATGTGAGGAGGTGATTATTATATGGAAAGTGAGGGGGTTAGGTTTAGTAAATTAGGGTTTCCTTCCTCTTTTCCTTAGATTTCTTCTTCCTCAAGACTTCTAGCTCTTCACCCAATTCTTGTAACCCTAGCCCAATATAATAATTATGAAAATAATATTTTCCATAAATTATTTATTGGACCGTCTTTTCAGCAAATTGTGTAAAATTGGAGTTTCAACGTCTTGTCTTCTCATTTTTATTTTATTAACGCCCATCCTGAAAAATATATAAAATAAGATAAATTAGATGCATTAATGTGTAAAATATAATCAAAATAACTAATAAAACGATGCATGATTTTTAGCTTAACAAATTCCCCCACACTTAGACTTTGGACGTCCTCGTGCAAAGAAATCTTAGACTCGATCTAAAAACTTACCTTCTTCCTTTCTTATAAAGTCATGCATACTATGATGTTCCTACTGGCTTTGGCTTGCTTTAGAAAAACAGTTTTACTGAATTAATTAGTTTTTCCTTTAATAAGTGAATACATGCTAAACATCCAACTATCCTTAGAGAGTTTATTCATCAGCCTCACAATATTTTCATAATGAAGTAACAAGATCAATAATTATCCATCTCTTTTTGATTATGCACACACCAATCAAGAGGTCGAGAAAGAATTTAAGGTGGAAAAATTTGGGTATGGTCTGGCTATAGAGACAATTGAACTAGGTAGAATAACTTCATTAAATTTGATCCTAAACTTGTCTTGTATTTATTTTACTCTTCTTCTTTGTTCAAACTCCACTTGCGCACATATTCGAGGCCCATATAGGGTCTTAGAACTTAAACACTCCCTGTCTCTCACTCACCCGAATAGAGGTGCTGGAGCAAATAATTCATTCTCATCTTATTATTTCTTCATTTTATTAGCTTACTAGTATGGGAAGCAAGCTTTCCAGTGGCAGTATTGCCTCAAAGGGTAACACCCAGTAGCGCATGCCTCAAAGGGGTACTTGTCATTCCCAACTTTGACTCTCTTTTCTCTTTTATTTCTTTCATGGATGAAAAGTAAAATCACAATTTTAATGAGTTATTCAACTAATTCAATAGTCTAGGAAATGGGTGGTTATTTTATTGCCTTTGAGTTGGATATATTACACGACCAAATAAGATGGATAATCAAGAGAGTTACTCATTAAAAAGATGTATGAGGATCAATTCAAACTTCTCTCGCGGATAATTATCATGTTTAGAAGTCTTCACTTATAAAAGAATAAACTACAAAATAGCTAATAAAACCAAATTTTTCTAAACAAGAAAGCCTAGCATAAACTCATATCATGCATTGTTTATAAGAAAAGAATTTTTTTTTTTTTTCAAGAATAAAAACTGCAGGAATTAAATGCAGGGTGCACCCCCCCACACTTAATTCATGCATTGCCCCTAATGCATGCAAAAAGATAGAATTAATGAGAACAAAAGCAAAAGTAAATAGGAACTTCCCTGAAAACGTTGGGTTGCCTCCCAACCAGCGCCTTTGTTTACCGTCTTTGGCTCGACGTCATGAAGCTCATGGATCCTCAAGTCGGATCTCTTCTATTAAACATACCTGGTCTCCGTCATAGAAATGCTTTAGCCTGTGACCATTCACTTTGAAAATCTTGTTAGTAGCAAAAGATTTAATCTCTACAGCACCATGGGGATAAGTCTTTACTACTTCAAAAGGTCCTAACCACCTAGAGTTTAACTTACCAGGAAAAAGTCTCAATTTAGAATTGAATAACAGCACTTTCTCACCTATTTGAAATTCTTTCCTAATAAGTTTGGCATCGCGAAATGCTTTGGCCTTACCCTTATAGATGACTGAATTGTCATACGCTTCTAAGCGTATCTCTTCTAGTTCTTGCAATTGCAGTTTACGCTCTTTCCCTGCTAACTGATAATCAAGATTGCATCGCTTCACAGCCCAATATGATTTATGCTCAATTTCTACAGGGAGGTGACACGGTTTTCCAAAGACTAGTCTGTAGGGTGACATACCAATTGGAGTCTTATATGCAGTCCTGTAAGCCCAAAGAGCCTCCTCTAGCCTAAGGCTCCAATCCTTCTTATCTGGCTTAACTACTTTTTCAAGGATGCCCTTAATCTCTTTATTAGAAATTTCAGCTTGGCCATTAGTTTGGGGATGATAACTAGTAGATACCTTATGAGTTATATGATATTTAGCTAGTAAGGCACCTAGAGTTCTGTTACAAAAATGAGTCCCCCTATCACTGATGATTGCTCTTGGCACTCCATATCGATGCAGAATTAGAGATTTAACATATTTCACCACAGTCTTAGCATCATCAGTCCTAGTGGCCACAGCTTCTACCCATTTGGATACATAATCAACAATCACAAGAATATAAGTATATCCAAAAGAAGGGGGAAAGGGTCCCATGAAATCAATGCCCCATATATCAAAAATTTCACAAACATACATATTACATAAAGGCATTTGATTCCTCCTTGATAAGTTTCCAGTCTTTTGGCACACTTCACATCTTTTACAGAATTCATAAGTATCACTAGAAATAGTGGGCCAAAAAAAACCGCATTCAAGCACTTTATGTGATGTTCTTTTAGGTCCAAAATGTCCCCCACTTTCTGAAGAATGACCGAAGGTTAGAATAGAATGAATTTCACTATCATCTACACATCGCCTTATAATCTGGTCACCACAAAACTTCCATAAATATGGCTCATCCCAAACATAATATTTAGATTGAGCTCTTATTTTCTCTCTTTCAGCTCTGGTCAATTCAATGGGAAAAGTTTTGGTGACTATATAATTTACAATATCAGCATACCAAGGCAATCTACTCGTCATAGCATATAGAGTCTCATCAGGAAAACAATCAGTAAAAGGGCTACCACTCTCTCCTGTTTCTAATCTACTCAGATGGTCAGCAACTAAATTCTTAGTTCCAGGCTTATCTCTAATTTCTAGTTGAAATTCTTGCAACAATAACATCCATCTAATTAACCTGGGCTTTGAATCTTTCTTTTCCAATAAGTGTTTGAGAGCAGAGTGATCAGAATAAACAGTAACTTTAACACCCAACAAATAAGGACGGAACTTTTCAAGCGCAAAAACGACAGCATACATCTCCTTTTCTGTAGTGGTGTAATTACACTGTGCAGGGTCAAGAGTTCTAGAAGCATAATATATTACATGAGGTACCTTTCCAACTCTTTGACCTAAAACTGCCCCCACTGCCTTATCACTAGCATCACACATTAACTCAAAAGGTAAGGCCCAGTTTGGGGGTTGCACAATAGGAGGAGAAGTCAATGTTACTTTCAATTGATCAAAAGCCCTCATACAATTCTCATTAAAATCAAAAGAGACATCCTTTGCAAGCAGGGTACATAAAGGAGAAGCAATCTTAGAAAAATCTTTGATGAATCTCCTATAGAACCCCACATGTCCTAAGAATGATCTCACATCTTTGACACACTTTGGATAGGGTAGAGACTGGATGATATCAACTTTAGCTCTATCTACCTCTAATCCCCTTGATGATACTACATGTCCCAGTACTACCCCATGCTCCACCATGAAATGGCACTTTTCAAAATTCAAGACCAAATTGGTCTCAATGCAACGCCTAAGCACAAGAGTAAGATGATGCAAGCACTCATCAAACGAATCACCATGTACAGTAAAATCATCCATAAAAACCTCCATAATCTTGGTGATAAAATCAGAAAAGATACTCATCATACATCTTTGAAAAGTAGCAGGTGCATTACACAAACCAAAAGGCATACGTCTAAAAGCATAAGTACCAAAAGGACACGTAAAGGTAGTCTTCTCCTGATCGGCAGGAGCTATAGGGACCTGAATATAACCTGAATAGCCGTCCAAAAAGCAATAATGTGACCTCCCAGCTAGTCTCTCTAACATTTGGTCCATAAAAGGCAATGGAAAATGGTCCTTCTTAGTGGCCTTGTTAAGCTTTCTATAGTCAATACACACTCTCCAACCACTTTGGACTCTAGTAGGTATCAACTCTCCTTCATTGTTTTTCACTACTGTTGTCCCCCCCTTTTTAGGAACCACATGAATAGGACTAACCCACTCAGAGTCAGCAATGGGGTAGATCACCCCAGCATCTAACCATTTAAGAATCTCTTTTTGGACTACCTCCATCATAGGTGGATTAAGTCTCCTTTGAGGGTCTCTCTTAGGCTTAGCATCTTTTTCTAAGGTAATAGTATGTGAACACAAGGTAGGGCTAAGGCCTTTGAGATCTGCTAGCGTCCACCCTAAAGCTTCGCTATGTTCTCTAAGCACTTTAATAAGTTTTTCTTCCTGATCTAAGGTGAGTGCACTAGAGATAATTACAGGCAAGGTCTCATTGTCCCCTAAATAAGCATATTTCAAATTTTCAGGTAAGGGTTTCAATTCTAGTTTAGGGGGTGAGATACTCGAGGGAAGTAGCTTAGCATGCTTTTCAGACAGTTCAAGTTTGCTAGGACCATTATGCTCTTTCAAGTGAGACAAGGAACTCATCACCTCATCTAACTTATCATTAACTGGATATAGCACTTTCTGGGACTCAGCATGATCAAGACTCTTAGTAAGCACAGTAAATAGCTCATCCTCATGTGACAAGTCATAGACATCTTGAGATAACTCATCAAAAACATCAAGTGCATATAGATAGTTAACATCAGAAGGAAATCTCATGGCATCAAAAATATTGAACTTAATAACCTCACCATCAAATTCCATGGTTAGTGTCCCTTCGTGCACGTCAATTTTAGTCCTAGCAGTTTTTAGAAAGGGCCTGCCAAGCAAGATGGGAATATCATGGCATGCTTCACCCATGTTCATTACATAAAAGTCAGCAGGGAACACTAGTTCATTTACTTGAACCAAAACATCCTCTAACACTCCGTCAGGATAAGTGTTGCTCCTATCAGCTAATTGAATTACTATGCCTGTTTTCTTTAATTCGCCTAAATTTAGTTTGTCATAAACAGATCTAGGCATAACATTAATGGAGGCACCTAAATCAAGCATAGCTTTATCAAAGCAAAGGTTTCCTATTTTGCAAGGGACAGAAAACACACCAGGGTCTTGACACTTAGGGGGAAGTTTTCTTTGAAACACAGCAGACACATTTTCCCCCACACTTATCTTCTCATTACCAATGAGTTTCCTCTTGGTAGTGCATAGTTCTTTTAAGAACTTAGCATAACGAGGCACCTGTTTAATGGCATCAAGGAGAGGTATATTAATTTCTACCTTCCTAAAAGTCTCTAAAATCTCTTGGTTAGCCTCATTAACCTTAGACATAGGGCTCCTAAATCTACTAGGGAAAGGTGGGATTGGTTTGTAAGATTCTCTTTTCTTTTCTCCTAATTCCTTAGTAGTTTGATTAGACTCTGTATCTAATTCTGGTTCAGCCCCTTTCACTTCTAACTCAGGTTCTACTTCTCTCTTCTTCATAGGTTCCTTTAACTCTTTCCCACTTCTAAGTGTCATGGCACTAACATTCTCTTTGGGGTTAGGGTAAGGTTGAGATGGTAACCTATTCTGCAATTGGGCTTGCAAGTTGCTAACTATGGTATCAGTCGCTGTTTGTCTCTCTTGAACTTGCTTAAGGGTGGTTTCCATACTCTGGAACCTATCATCCATTTTTTTAAGGACTTGTTCTAAGAGGAAATTGGTCCTATCTTGACTGGAAGGCTGACGAGAGGGTTGATCAAAACCAGGTGGATTTGGCTTAGGGCCATACCTAAGGTTAGGGTGGTCCCTCCATCCTTCATTATAAGTATTCGAGTATGGATCATACCTCCTTTGATTTTGGTTAGAGTAAAGGGCATTAACATTACCTTCTTGTAGAGTAGGACATGTATCAGTAGAATGTCCTTCTAGACAACAAATACCACATATTACTGCCTTTTGAATACCCCCAGTAACAATCTTATTTAACATAGCAGTAATGTGAGACAATTGATTCTCTAGAGATGAACTAGAACCTATCTCATTTATCCTTTTAACTTGTGAGTCCCTAGTACCAAATTGCTGAGTATTTTGGGCCATTAAATTAAATAGATTTCTAGCATCAGCTGGTGTTTTATTAACCAGAGCCCCCCACTAGCGGCATCAACCATATTACGATCCATAGGAAGCAAACCTTCATAAAAATATTGAATCAATAGTTGTTCAGTTATTTGATGTTGGGGACAACTAGCACATAACTTATTAAATCTTTCCCAATACTCACAAAAGGTTTCCCCATTCATTTGTTTGATTCCACATATTTCTTTCCTAATAGATCCAATACGGGATGCAGGGAAAAATTTTTCTAGAAACGATTTATGCAATGCAGTCCATGTAGAAAAAGATCCAGCAGGCATATAATATAACCAGTCCTTAGCATTACCAAGCAAAGAGAAAGGAAAAGCCCTTAGTCTAATTTGATCCTCAGGAATTCCTTCAGGCACCATAGCAGAACAAGTAATAAGGAATTCACTAATGTGTCTATAGGGGTCCTCTCCAACTAATCCATGAAACTTAGGTAATAAATTAATAAATCCTGAGTTTAATTTCAAAGGTTTATCTAAAACAGCATAAGTGATGGACATTGGTTGGGTTTCTAAGTTAGGAGCAGCAAGTTCTCGAAGAGTAGACATACTTACCTCTTTAACCCTAAAACTTATTGGGTCAGGCTGACTCTCTTTGTTTTCAGCTTTCAATGATTGATCCCTAGCCTCCCCAGTGTCCTTACCACTCCTTAATTTCATGCACTATAAGAAGTCCTACAAAAATAGAATACTAAAGTTAAAACAAAGCAAAGGAAGGAGTAAAATTAAATAGAAATAAACTAGCAATTTAATTTTCTTTCCCCGGCAACGGCGCCAAAATTTGTAAAGCTTGTCGAGGGCTACAAATTTAACCACTACTTTGGTTATTAAAACACTTTTTATAGCATAGGAAAGTAGGGATCGATCCACGAGGAAAGATAGTTTTAGAAGGCTAGCTTAATCCTAAATAATTTTACTAATCCAATTTATTAAGTCTAATCTTAATAATTCTAAGATAATTATAATCTAATAAATAAAAGTCTAGAAAAATACCCAATGATGCTCCTAAATATTTTGGATTATATTCTGGAAAGAAAACAGTAAAAAGCTTTCCTAAATAATTTACTAAAATTAAATCAGAAAAATAACTGAAATTCTAATTAAAATCCAAAACAGAAAATAATAAACAGAAAATAAATATTAAAAATTTCAAACAGTAGCCTAAAATACTATAATTCAGGTCTGTGAGTTTATAACCTATAAATTGTATCCACTTTATTTTATAAAAATCAAAACAGAAAATTATCACAGAATATCAATGCAGAATATTGAATTTAAAATTAAAAATAAAATAATTTGTGAAAATAAAATTACGAAACTAATCAAGAAAATTACTATAATGCTAAAACACAATTTTCTGGACTCAACAATATCTAAAAGTCGTAATTTAATATTAAAAGTCGAAATTTCAGAATTAAACACCTAAAAATCTGCACTTATTATTTCCACAAAATAATTCTGAAAAATTACCAAATAAATTCCAAAAATCACGAATTTAATTATGGGCATATTATGACACTCTATAAACCCTAGGAACTTATAAAAATCAAAAAAAGAACAAAAATAACTATTTTTAGTCGTATTTCCAACAAACGCTAATGAAAGACTAAAACTAAATATAATTCAATCTAAAAATTATAACTACCCTAAAAATTAAAATCTAAGTTATCTAAAATTACCTAGACACTCCTAAAAGACTATACTTTTTGGGGGGGGTCGATTGAATTTATATTGAAACTAATAAATATAGAACAAAATTTATCAAACTAATCAAATTGACTCTAAAAAAAATAAATAATGATCAAAAGTTGTCAAATTTATGAAGAATACTTAGTATAATCTCAATCCACCATGCAAATTAATATTTATCATCAACACATAAGTTAATTTCATTCATGAGTTAAACTGTAGAAGAAATCCACCAGCGGTTCTTCCCCGTTTCTCCTTAGATTCTAGTTTACTTAGGTCCAACCCTAATATAAACCCTACTAATTTGATAATTTTTACACCAGCGCAAAAATTTAACCAAATTAGAGCATTAAGAATTAGAAAAACATCATTTAACACTTTGTAACCAATTTACCAGCAAATCGATTTAACAAAGATCTAAAGCGATTACCTAATTAAAAGAGAAGGGTTTGAGCCATCCATGATTAATTAGGGTGATACCTAGGCTTAAAAGACTATAACTTTTACGTATTATAATCTTCTAAACTATCAATCGAAATTATATTTAATCAACTAGCATGCATTCTAATCGATTCAACACAATTTTCATAAACGATAAACGCTAATCGCCAAAGAATCACGAATATAAATCAACTAGGCATTAAAGCACAAAACTTGTTTCAAAATAATTAATTTAGCATGGCTTCAAGAAGATTATACTAAGCATAAAAAAAAATTACTCACTCATATTAAAAGTAAAATTACACAATTCATCCAAATAATTCATCTTTAATAATACTCTAGTCAAAGAAATACAATAAAATAAGGTAAAAATAAATCAAAGAAATAAAATTGTATTACTTAGAGATGGTGGTGATGGACGATGATGATGACGATAAGCGATGAAAGTGGCGTGAGTTGTCTGGCAGCCGTGGGTTTATGGTGAGGAGGATTAAGATGTTGATGATGGAGATTAGGCGTGATGATGGGATGATGAGGAGATGGTTGATGAGAGGATGGTGATTAAATAAAGAGGTGGTGTGGGGGTTTAGGCGTGAGGTGAGAGATGATTAGGGTAGATGATAGTATGGGATGGGATGGTTTAATGTGTGTTAGGCATGGGTTTATATATGTGAGGAGGTGATTATTATATGGAAAGTGAGGGGGTTAGGTTTAGTAAATTAGGGTTTCCTTCCTCTTTTCCTTAGATTTCTTCTTCCTCAAGACTTCTAGCTCTTCACCCAATTCTTGTAACCCTAGCCCAATATAATAATTATGAAAATAATATTTTCCATAAATTATTTATTGGACCGTCTTTTCAGCAAATTGTGTAAAATTGGAGTTTCAACGTCTTGTCTTCTCATTTTTATTTTATTAACGCCCATCCTGAAAAATATATAAAATAAGATAAATTAGATGCATTAATGTGTAAAATATAATCAAAATAACTAATAAAACGATGCATGATTTTTAGCTTAACAGTATGTATGTGTGTGTGTGTGTGTGTATATATATATATATATATATTATATATGTATATATATGCGTGTGTGTGTGTATCTACATATATATATAAATATATATATATATATATATATATATATATATTGTTTGTAATGGCTTTCACTAGCCCCTTACTTTTTCGATTCCCTTTTGTCCCACATATGTGGTTTTGGGAGTTGGAGTGGGGTTTATCTTTGCCTTCCTTCTTTAGACTTGTTGAGCAATATTGGGCCTGGTTTTTATAGTGGTGTGGGGAGAGAGTCACCACGACACATACTGTAATAGCTAGACCATAAATTATGTTTATTTATTTAATTAAGCATTGTCGTTATTTTTTTCTTTCACATTTAATTTAATCATCCCAGCTGGAAAATTTTCATTTGGGCCCCCGCTTTGCAATTTAGATTTTAATTATTGTAATATTTCGAGTGAATTGATAGTAAGCCCTGATAAATATGGTTTAAGAGGTTAAATTATTTTTCATAACATCACAAAAATTTAATTTTGAGTTATGAAAAATTTCAATCGCATAAAGTGTATTTTTCGGGTCCAAACTCATTTAGGCCCAATTCCAACCAAACAAGCTATTACTTCATTTTACTTGACTAAGCACCATTGAATGTGTTTAATTTTCATTGGTTTAAGCTACTTTTGCTAGATATAAACTCAACCAAGTCAGACTTAAATCATTTTCATCCAAGTAAAAGACTCAAAATATCAAGCAAGCAAGCAACTACGCTTTCTCTCTCCTCCTTTTTCTAGTTTAAAGTAAGCAAACCCTAACTCTATCTTGTTGATTTTTGGTTTTGATTCTTATTTGTGTTGGTTTCGGTTGTTGATCGTGTTGGATTGGTAGAATTAAGGGTTGTTTTGATGTTTTTAATTGATTGGATAAGCTTGAAGCATGCTAGGGTTGAGGGGTGTCCATGATTATGCAAGCTTAAGTTAAGGTGTTGGATTTTGATTGTTTTATTTAGAGCTGGAAAAAGTTGACCCGACATGATTACTGACCCGAACCCGACACGAAGTTAAGTGGGTTTGGGTATAAATTTTTGACCCGTTTAATTAAATGGGTTGACACGTTCAACCCGTTTAATTAAATGGGTTAGGTTCAGGTTGAGATTCTCGACACGAAAAAAATACCTATTTAACCCGTTTAATTAAATGAGTTAAATAGCTCAACTCATTTTTTCATTTATCATTTATCCATTTACTTTTTATTAGATAATTAAGAATATAAAAATTTTTAAAATTGTGAATTATGACGAATTAGGGGAATTTTAAAGAGTAATTATTTAATGTGATATGTAAACTTAATTTCTAACACTATAATTACGCATTAGTTGAAGATATTAAATGTTTAAATGTTAATTAGCCAACTGAACTTGACTTGTTTATCTTAAACGGGTTAAGCGTGTCAACCCGTTTAAAAATTAAATGGGTACAGGTCAAGGTTTTTCAACCCGTTTAATAAACGGGTTAGATTCAGGTCGAGAAATCTTCAATCCGTTTAAGTTCAACACGAACACGAACTCGACCCGACACGACCTATTACCCAGCTCTAGTTTTATCTTTGATTTGGTAATTTTTAAACCTATTAATGATGATGATGGTGTGTTTGGTGATCTTGAGATGAGACACCGATGTTTTATGTTAGACATAAGCTAGGGTTTGGTAATTATGCATGCTTTGGATTATTATTCGCATCAAGCATGTTATTTGTATAAAGCTTATGTTGGTTAACAGTTGACTGTATATGGTTTGATCATTTATAAATGTGTATGGTTAAAGCTATGCCAAACTATACTATTTCTAGTACACATGCTTCAAGCCTTGTCCTTTTGGACGGTGGTATTGCCTTGATCATTGGGTTTATGAGTGAAATTGAGGGAATCAGAATAGTGATTGGAAACAGTGGAACATCTTTAATTTGGGGGCATTACACATGTGCATACGTGCCATCTGCCCACCCGATCTGGGCCGAGCTGGGCACAGTGCGGTCGTGGGTTGGGCTGGGTTTAGGCATCATTTGCTAATGTTTTTGGAGAAAATAGCCGCTATTTTTGTCCATTGGCGCTCTTGTCAGTGATGGCTGATAAGTGCTTAATGTATACATCATTTTAGGACCATTTTGCCACATTTTTAGGAGAATTATGTGCTTTAAATTACCATTTATACTGCTATTCTTGATTTATACTTGGGTATGCTTGTTTGACGTGTTTTGTAGGATTTTAGGCTATTTTGACCAGGCATTTGACCCTCATTTGAGTGTATATTGACCCCCCATGAACATCCATGAGGTGTTATGCCCCTGGAGCAAGAAAAGAGCAGAACCTTCAGGTCCAGCAAGCACCACGGGCTACCAGTGGTGGCTTCCATGCCCGTGGTGAGCCTGTAACTATTGCACCTATTCATTTTCCTCGGCTTTTGTGGCTGAGAATGACACGGGGCTGCTATATATAGACATGCTCAGCTGCTTGAAAGAGGGATCTATAATTCTTTCCACCATCTAGTTAGATTTAGACTTCATTTTAGAGTGAGGGAGACCAAAGTAAAGAAGAGGGAGATTTGCGAGGAAGCAGGATCGGGTTCTACAATCGAAAGATTCAAGCACGCATTTTGGCTGAGCAAATTCTTCTCTTTTTTTCTTTTTTCTCTTTAGATTTATCATTTTAGAGTAGTTAGATATTTAATTTAATCATGTTATAATAGATTTTCAGATCTGGCATTTTGTGAACCAATTGATGAATTCGCTTTGAGTATTTGCACTTTAATCACTCAATTTATGTTGATTTCATATTTAATCTGATTTTAGAGTTTTGATCTATGAGCATGTTGATTGGCCATCTTCTTGCTTGATTTTAGATGTTGGGTGAAGTACTGAAAGGTGAAGCTTGGCATTGAAAAACTAAAATCGGGCTTGAATGTGTGAATTCTTGAGAAAGATTTGCCATTTGAGAGGGCATGTGTGATAATCCTTTTCCTTAAGGAATCTAGATTGATTGAAAGCCACGAAAGTAGGGGATTGATTAATTCTAGGCATTTCACTATAACTTGAAAGAGAGTAGTGATACTTTAATTATCGTTCTTTAAACTGAGTTGGCTTAGATTGATCGATGTGCAATGCACTTGGATGATTTATCATGTGGTGAAGCATAATCTTGGATGTTTATTTCAACTTGAATTAGTTATAGTTATTTCCTTATCTTCGTATTTTTATCAATCTAAAGTTTGGATTTGCTTAGCATATCTTGAGGGAGTATGTCCCAATAGATCAATCTAATCTCTATGGGATCGACCTTGATTTGCTACAACGCCACCATGCACTTGCAGGCCTATCAATTGTGCATTGAGTTTCCTTCACATTTGGCTCCAGCAGAAATTATTTTTAGCAGTCAAGCAACCCTGTTTAGCAATCACCAAGAGGCTCTCCTTTTTCATAACTCAATAGCTATATTTCAATCATGTGGCTCTCCTGTTTTTGCTGCTAATTTTTCTCCACTTAAACAAGCCTTCTGCACCTATAAATACATCCTCTCTTTAGTTGCAACAAACACACCAACAAATCATCTCTTCTTCTCTTATCCTTTTCTACTATTTTCTCTTCTTTTCTAGGCAACTGATACATTGCGTATTCCAAGTCTCTGGCATCGAGTGCACGTATTCAGAGACTCACTATGTTAACCTTGGGGAGTGATCGGTAAACTTGATTTGCATCTCGGTCGAGCCAAAATCGCTTTTGAAGCAGTGGTATACGACAACACAATATTCTTCCTCTCTTTCTACCATTGACTTAGTCATAACTTTCCAACATATATATGTATATATATGGATCCATCAAAGTTGGGCTAAACTCTTAAACAATCCTCTTCCTTCACAAGCATTAGTCAAGTTTGTCACCCTTAGTAAATGCCATAACTCCTTCTAATCACTGTCACTAGTCCACCAAACTCAAAACTCACAATCCATGATATTTTCTTTGTTCACATGACCTTTAAAATAAATAAAGATGCTCAACTATTCTCAAATGTTATTCTATTTTGTTTTATTAATTTCTTCACTTTGAAATTCCACATTTTCCTCCAATATCTTCCTCGTCCATCTAATTCTTAATGTTCTTGTCCTTCAAACTCAGCAATGGCTACTTCAAGTAAGATCCTTAGTCAACATATTCTCCCGAAAACAATAGCTACAATACTCACTTCAAGTCATTTAATTTAAAATTTGAAAAGAACATACATAATAATAATTTACATCCTCAGCCTTTCAAGTTCCAATTATCATTTTGGACATCTAATGTCATCTCCATAACATCTACGATCAAAAATTAATCCTCAAATTTACATAAAATAGTCTTAGTTACATCCAAAGGAAACATGTTAAAGCAAACTCCATGCCCAATTCAATCCAACAAAACACTCAAGTCCTCCTTAGTGGTCAAAAGCTCCATTCCTAGGGACTTGGTCCGTGCACTGATTTAGAGCTCCAATTCAAAGCTCATCCTAAGCACTTAGGATGTGTTACTCTCCTCTTTTGGGAAGGACAAGAGGCCTTCTAAGGGGTTTCCTCATGGAAATGAGGTTAAACCCATGGCAAGAATAAGATCAGCTTAAAATAGTAGCTTGCGCCTATGATCAGTTTCTGGCCAGTTTCTTAGTCTGATTTTGTTCAACTTTTAGGGTTTGATGCTGAGGCTGTGATTGACTATAAAGGCCACTCTCCTTAAGTTTAAGAAGTATTCTTTCCAATAAAACAAGTTGCAAGGCATTTGCAAATCATTTGGTTAGTCAATAAGCCAACTCTTTCCAAGTGCGTAGTTCTGGCAGCAAACAACGTCGGTTTGAAATAGGAGGGAATTAAGTTACCCAACTTAACTCCAACTTTTGTGAAACTTTAGGGCATAAAAAGTGAGATTAAATATTTATCAAACCACCAGCCTTGAAGGACCGGAATGCACCCCCTTGTGCTACTTTTATCCAGCCAAAAGAATAAGAAAATTGCTTAGTTGATCGGTTTTGTACTAGTTGTGTAAGAGCAACTTGTTAGCCTTAATTACTTGTACTTCTTGCTAGGTTTGAGTTTGAATTACTATATTCAGCTGCAATGTAAGCTTGACACCTCATTTTGATAAGTCATTAGTACTAATGGGGTGACAAAGTGACTAGATTAGCATGTAAGTACCAAGGGGAATGGGCTGATTTGATAGCTGCTTTTCCCTAGTGTACTCTCTAGCACTTGGCTAATGTTTAGTGTGTAGAAGGCTATGTGAAGCCCCTTAAAATAGCCTTGGGGCCTTTGTAATTCATTAGTTATGCAAGAATGAAAATAGAGCTTGAAAGCTTCTCTCTCTAAAATCTTAAGTTCCCTTTATCCTTGCTTTTAAGGTGGTGAGTCTTGAGTGGAGCCTTTATAGAATTGTTGGTGGCCAAGCCTTTATATAATTCTTGGTGGATCCTAGTCTTGGTTGGTGGCATAGCCTTTACACAAAGTCATATCTTATGCACAAGGGAAATCTGCAACTAAACTCAAGCAAGCTTCATTCCGGCCCATCTTGGTCACGCTCCATATGTTGTCCACCAAATGAAGAACGAAAAAACAAACAAGAAGAAAAGAGATGAAAGGCGGTCAGGTGCTGTTAGGCAAAAATAGGGGAGGAGGAAGGAAGAAGGAAAGAGAAAATATGATTTTGGAATATTTGGGATTGGGCTAAAATTTAGACGTGCAAGATTGCCTTCTTTTTCCTTTTTTTTTCCAGATTTTTTTCTATTGTTGACCTTATCCTCTTCCTTGTTTCCCTTTTTTTTTAAGTATCTCCTCTTCTGCTATCAAAAGAAAAGTATCTCCTCTTCTTGTTAACTAACTAGGTAGATAATTAATTGAGTAATTTAATGTCTTACTTGTCTACTAATTTATCTGTTATTTTAATTTATCTAAACTAAATAATAAAAATTAAATATGCACTTTGTAAACTTAAATTTGTCATTTACGTAGATTTTTCTCGTTAAAATCTTATTGTTAATCATTATTTGTCTCAACATGAAATAAACAAATAGACATATTATAAAACTTAGACCTCATGACATTGATGCCAACTGAGCACCACAAAACTTATGAGTTTTAAATATTGAATTGAAGTGCACGCACTCAATTTTTGTTGAAATTAATTTATTGACCATAATTAATGCAAATCAAATTCAGGTTATTACATCCAAACTAGAAAGTAATAATGAAAGAGAGGGAAGAAGTAGAACTGTTCTGTATGTAATCAAGAGAACTGAAACTATTTATTTATAGATTTGCAACAGCTAAAAGTCTTACAAAATTAACTTTAGATCAAGGAACTAGATTGGAGATAAATAAGTTCAAGGAGAACAACAGTTAGAACGTGCTCAGCAACAATCTTTGGGGTAGCGTTTGGTGTTTTAACTAAGTCAATACACTCATTAGGTAATTTTTAGTGTTTGGTAACATAGTATTTTGACTAGCATTTCAAGTAACGTTTACCTTTTGAGGCAGCGTTTTTGAAAAGTTAATAGTGTTAACATTCTGCATTCAAAAGGAGCATTTCGTATTTTTTTGCCAAAAAATATCTTTTTGAAATTTTATCTTTGGAAATTATCTATATCCTTTTTTGTCAATTTACATTAATTAGCTAATCTAACAGTCAAATTCACCGAACACATTTATTTTAACTGCTCATCTAAACAGTTACCCGTTAACAGCTAAATTAGAAATGCTATCCGCTATCTAAACAGCTGTCCGCTACCTGAACCGCTAATTTTGTCGACAAGGGCCTTAGCCACGTCGCTAGTTATTGCTATCAATTAGTTGTTGAAAACTATTTCCAGGATGATGAATCCGATTTGCAATAGGAATATTAGCAAAAACACCATCATTTGACCCTTCTTAATTGTTAGAGTTCGGAAACAGGTTGGCTCAGACCACAACATTTAATAAACAGTTTAATTTTGTGTTAACATTGACAGTAGTTTAGATTTAAACGAAATTGAAAAATAAGATGCTTTTAAGATAAACGGTCGAATTATACTGACTTTAGGTTGAAATTAGTTTGATTCATGTCAATTTTATATTTCTATCAATAATTTTAGGTCACGTTCAGGTCGTACTCTCGTGTTAGTTCAAATTTTCCATAACACTACTGACAGTGCATGCGTGTGAGACCTATCAAATTCACCCTTTGCTTACTTATTAAAATGGATTGAGAGACCTTACATATAAAAAATGAGGTATTTTCATTTCCTTCTCGTGAGGTTTCAGTCAGTGTTTTTTACCTCTGGAATTTTCAAATTATTTTTAACCTTCCTTCACATTTGTGTCAAAGTATTACAAATTCACAATGTTACAAAAATGCCCTTTATCATCTTTTTTTACCCCTACCCTTTGTCCTTTACCCGTTCAAAGCTTATTTTAGTCCTGATCTATTCTTTTAATCTTCGGTCTGATCGATATGGGTAATAGCGGCCACGGTAATGACCACTAAGACCCCCACTAAGGTCGCCATAGTCCGGCAAGGCTCTCGACACTACCTATGACGTGTTTTGAACCTTCCTTCACTTTTCAGGATAGGTTGCTCTCACATATCCCTTTCTTCGATTGCCCAATATCCTGCCACATTTGAATAAGAAAACTGCATCCTTATTATTAGCAGCTGCCAATTAATCTCTTCAAATTATGATTTTGTCACATAATTAGCTAATCAAGCCAATTTTAGGGGCACGAAAGACTTTTTTTTTATTTTGAGGGTTTATAATACTATTATACAAAAAAATGAAGGGGGACAAATAACAATTCAAAAAGTTCAGGGGTAAAAAACCTTTACAACAATCTTGAGGAGGATAAATGAAACAATTCCATATAAAGTATCCATTGACTATACTCTTCTTTGTATGTCGAACACGTTTTCTCTTCTTGAAAATAAAGACTTTAAAATTGAATTTAACAACAATAATTTTGAAGCTTTTCTAACACTTCCAACAAAATTTTGAATCAAAATTCATTACAAAGGACAAAAGAGATGCACTTGCAAGTTGCACGCAAGAATACACAAAAAGTCATGCGGAGTGCTTTCCCTATCAACTTGTCTTGACCCTAAAATCCTCTTGAATTCTTCTAAAATTAAGATTTTAATTTTGACTTCATTTGCCTTCCCATACAAATTAAACCAGATAACCTTTTTGGTTCAGAAAATTAGAGGTGACTTCAAGAACAATGAAGTCATAACTACTGTTACTTATACTCCCCTATTCTACCAATAGAAATCCTAAATTTCAAGAAACAAAACTTCCATGTTTTCTTGGAAACAGAAGAGGAAAATGACATGGTTGCACATAAATTATCTCAAGGTACCCCAAATAAAAACAAGGACAAAAAGAAAGAAATAAACAGAAATGCTCTTCGAGCATTACAATTGCCATGAGACTGAGCTAGTTATTGAAGAAGGGGACCAGGAAGAGGATGCAAATAATGATGTCGAATTCTCTCTTTGCTCAAATCCTCAGAAGCTTCGATCCTTATTTTGACAACCTACATCCTCAGTGCCATCAGACTATAGCATCTCATCCACATCAATTAACCCCGCTTTCCCCTAAAAAATGAGATCAATATTGTCTTCAAACCCTATTTGATCAAACAAATCAAGCACCCTGCCATCTTCCTCAAGGGGGATATCAAGGACAAGAAGAAGGTCATATTCTCCGTTGTCCAAGCAAAAGCTCCAAGGGTTTTCTTTGTCACCTTCATCGTTAGGGCCAACGATAAGCATGGATGAGTCATGATCAACGGACCCAACAAGCTTTAACTGCCCAAATTTTGATGGCATTCCCATTTGCTTTTCTTGCTTTACTTCTTTTGATTTACTTTGCTCTTGTGGTTTCCGCCTTGATCTCACTCTTCTTGTTCTTCTTCTCCTTCCTTATGTTGTTTTATTCATTGTTCTTGTTGTTGTTGCATGGTTTTTATTTAATTAAGATTCAACAGCTGTGACTGTGATTGTTCACTAGCTCTTGGGCATGAGATTCTTGACACGGCCAATGTAGTTGCTAATGCCAAAGTTAATCACTGCGTTTGGACCTCTGTACTTGTTGGGGAGATCCAAGGAGGGAGCCCACTTCAACCAAGGTCCATGGCAACAAGCCCAAGTGAGGTTCCATCCTAAAACCAATTGGCAATAGGAGGAGTAGCCCACTTGACTTATATACCATGACCCTTCTTCTCAAATTCCCGATGTGGGACTTCTTTACTCATGTGTGACGTTCCCAACAATCTCCCCCTCACACATGAGTGCACAAGCTCCCCCTTGAGCGGAAGCCTTTACCAAGGTGTCAAGTCACCCATCAAGAGCTTATCCACACCATCGAGCCACGCTGCAGTACACGTATTACCGCTCGATCAACACCTGCGTGTCATTTCACCAAGCTCGTCCATGGGGTCCACCATGCCACACCTTTTGTTGCCTAACCGAACGCACCATCGGCTCTGATACCACTTGTTAGGGAGATCCAAGGAGGGAGCCCACTTCAACCAAGGTCCATAGCAACAAGCCCAAGTGAGGTTCCATCCTAAAACCAATCGGCAATAGGAGAAGTAGCCCACTTGACTTATATACCATGACCCTTCTTCTCAAATTCTCGATGTGGGACTTCTTTACTCATGTGTGACGTTCCCAACAGTACTCAATAGCAGCTAAATCATAAGCTGTCACTGCTTCTTCTTCTGAACCTTGTATATGAAACAAATATACAAGTTGATTTATACAGACTAAGCTAACTAACCAAATTTCACCACATTCCAAATAATTACAAATAGCATATTTGCAAAATAGAGGGGCAATAGTCTCAAGTTTGCAAAATAAATTCCTAAAATCTAAAAAATTGAGGAGTTACAGATATACATTAGTAACCTTTGATTCCAAAAAAAAAGTTGCAGCATAATGGAAATCAACAGAAAGTTATGGTCCCACAAAAGTTTGGAAAGAAATGACTGGCATGACTACATCGTCCAAATTCCAACTCTATGTTACCCGGAACATGACATGATATGACATGACATGAATACATATTTAGATATTAAATTCGTAGATTTCCTAAATATTTTTGCATTTTTGTCTAAAATGAACCTCCAAAGGGGCCCATAATTGCAATAGCCCAACTCTAAATTATATTTCTTTATTTAATTACCCCATGTTATTGGTTTTTCTCATATTTATTTATCGCATTTATTCATTCCAGTGGGGAAAAATTTAGTTGGGCCCTCACTTGATAATTCAGATTTTATTTATTTATTTAATTTATTGACGAAAACTTTAGAAGAATTGATAGTGGGCCCTAACAAGTTTAATCTAAGTAATTTATTTTGTTTTCCGTAACATTACAAAAATTTAATTTTGAATTTCGCAAAAACATTATCGTTACGAAGCGTTTTATTCCCGAACCCAACTTATTTCGGTTGATTTGAAGCCCAACAAGTTTATTTATTAACCTAACTAATTACTATAATTAAGCTCAACCATGGTTAGTCAAAAAGTCACCTTTCTAGTTAAAAACTCAGCAAAGTGATTTGATTAGTCAAAAAAACACAACTCAACCCAAAATCCATTTTCTCTCTCCTTTATCTCTCTTACGCACCAGCCATCCCCCAGCAGCTGTTTGGGTGTTTTCCGGCCAGTTTTTGGCCAGCCCCAGTGGCCTCCGACCCCCTGACATCCAAGTATCTCTAGCCACCATCCTCCATCCTCAAACCATCAAATATCACCTCCATCTCTATTTTTCTTCAAGTTTAAAGTGAGTAACCCTAAACTTGTCTCTTTAGATTTTTGGTTTTGACTCTTGTTTTGCTATTTATGGTTGTTGATCATGATGTTTTGATAGGAAATAAGAGTTATTTTGGTGTCGGTCATGGTGGAGTTGAAGCTGGATCATGCTAGGGCTAGGATTAATCCTTAATCATGCAAGCTTAATGTTAAACTATTGGATTTTGATTGTTTTATCTTTGATTTGGTCATCTTCTAACGTATTAGTGTTTATGATGATGTTTTTGGTGATTTAAAATGAGTTGGAGTGCATCCAAGTTGGCCATAAACTAGGATTTTGGCAAGTAATGTATGGTTTGGATTAAATTAGCATAAAGCTTGGTTTATGTATATATTTGATTGAAAAATGACCTTTATTGGATATAATTATAAAGTAAAATTGAGTGTGGTGGTTTTATATGATGTTAGGATGGATCAAAGTTTATTTACGTGCTTTTGTAGAATGATTTAAGCAGAAGATTTGTGTGAAAAGAGGGGGAAAGGCTAAAATAGTGGGGGCTGAAAATTTCAAGGAAACAGAAGCAGACTTCGGGATTAAACTGGAAATGATCGGCCCATTAGAAAATTATGATTTTTGATGGGTAGATAATTTAGTATGTTGAATTTTAAATTCCTTTTGAATCACCTTAATCCAAGGTATGTGGAAAAAGTTATGGTCGTTTTATCAAAGCCATGCAGAATGGACTAAGACTGACATACTTGTGTTCTAACCTTATTTTGGGAATCCTATTGTGGGAATAAAGATTGGTGTTCTAAATGAGAGTTTGTTGTGACTTCCTAAGTTTTCTATATTGGGGTTTTGAGTCTCAATTAGAGGTCGGATGACTAAGTTACCACATAATTAGTGACTCCGTCAGTTATTAGTTATAGGGCATTGCGCTTCAGTTATCCGCGCGACTTCATGCCAGGTCTCCCGATCTGCTTGGCAAGTGTACACCTACCTTCAGATCATAATAGTTACTAGGGGTTCACTATCAGATAATAATTGATAATACAATTTTATATTTATCTCATTCTCTGTTTTTAATTAAAAATAAATTGCAATGCGGACCCAACCAATTTTTTCATGAATGTTTAATAATATAGGAATGCATGTACTGAGTTTCGGCTCACAACTCGAAATGTTTTCATGGTTTATTTTAGGAAAGTGTTCAGTGAATTACTCTCAGGCGGGCAAGATGGCTGAAAATGACAAGTGAGCTAGGAATTCTATATGGAATGGTGGTGTTTTAGTGTTGAGATGTTTATAACACTATTTTGTGATATATTTGGGTGTTAAAACGGTATATTTTATCATACTTCTATATTTTGGTGTAATCCTTGATATGGTTGAATGGTCCGTATCTCTTTTTGGTCATGTAACGGATCTAGTATCTTGGGGCTAGTTAGTGTTTGGGGTTGAGGTAGGAGTCATAAATGACTTTGCCTAATTAGTTAGATGTGATATGTTTGCCTGATAATGTATATAAACAGGCAGTTATGTATGTAAATAAGCAGTTATGAAACGATATAATGAAGCTTTCGGTTAGTTTTCAACAATCTTTGAGTTATATCAAATGTATTTGTTGGGCATACTTATCTTCTATGTTTGGGTATTTCAGTGATTGAATTGTTTCGTTTAATGTGTGATTAGAATGTCCGAATTAGTGCACAATAATGCAGAGGTTCATATAGAGGAAATCTCAGATCATGGCCAGGGATTGGGTGATCAAGCCTACCGTTATGTGCCATCAAATTTTGGCTAAATGCCACCAATTCCTTCTGAGTTAGCTAACAATATTAGGGACCCAAACTACTAGCCAACCTTAGTAGCTAAACTGATGAAGCGGATTTTCTAAGTACCTACTGAAACCCCTCCTAAAGAGGATAAATTAGCAGATAGGGTAGCACGACGCAACCCTAAGTTATATGATGGAACTTATGATTCAGTAGTATTGGAGGAATGGCTAAGGGGAATGGAGAAAACTTTTACAGTGGTAGAAGTGCTAGAAGAAAAGAAAGTAAATATTGTGACGTATTATTTGACTGATGAAGTTGATATTTGATGGAATACTATTAAGGATAAGCTCATAGGGCCTGAATTCACCTGGAGTAAATTCTTGAGTAAGTTGAGGGCAAAATTTTACCTAGTTGTGATTCAAAGGCAAAAGGAGAAAGAGTTTATAAAGCTGAAAATGAGTAACAACATGAATATAATGCAGTACGCCAGTAAGTTCACAGAACTATTTAGGTTTGTTCCTGAGTTTGTAGCATCTGAAAAGTTGAAGATGAGAAGATTTGAAGAGGGTTTGGCCTTTTATATTCAGAATCAGTTAGTTGGGCAACCAATTTTGACTTACCAAGAACTATATGAGCGAGCGGCTGAAGTAGAGCGAGTAAAGATAGAGTTGAGAGCCCTGAATCCAATCAACTAAAAGAAACCTTCTCCTGGTCCTCCCAAGAGCCATCTTGCATGCTCGACAGAGCCCTGTGCGAAATGCAGAAGAACAAATCACACCACCCCTGAATGCCGAGTAGGAACTAAGAAGTGCAGGTGATGTGGAAGCCCTGAACACCTTATTGCTGCATGCCCCCGAAGGTTGAAGGCTATAGATAAAGGTGCAGCAAAACCCTTGGCCCCACCTCGCCAAGGGGCCCCACTCCTAAGGCCTGCAGCAATAGGACGAGCGTATGTAATGAGCAAGAAGGAAGCTGCCACCTCCGGTACAGTAGTCACTGGAATTCTCTTTTTAAATTCAAAGTCATTTGTGTATTATTTGATTCAGGTGCTACTCATTCATTTATATTCACCCGATCTATCATGCAATTGAACCTAGAGGATAAGAGGACAGAAACCAATTATAGGATTAAGCTACCTAATGATTCTGTGATTGAATGCCCCATCTCCTATAAACTTGTTCCCATTACCATTGGTGGAATCACCTTGCCTGTGGATTTCATTCAATTTGCTTTGTCTGATTTTGACATCATTCTGGAAATGAATTGGTTGCACACCTATGGAGCTAAGATTGATTGTGACATCTTAAGGTTATTTTGAAGGATGAAAAAGGGAGAGAAGTAGTCTTCTATAGGTAGAGAGAGGAGAAATCCTATCCCTTGATTTCTGCTATGAAAGCAAGTAAGCTATTATGTCAAGGGTGTATTCGATATTGATGTTATGCTATGGACACCCAAACAAAAAAAGAGAAAGCGAAAAATATTCTTGTCGTATGTGAATTTGAGGGTGTTTTTCCTGAGGAATTACCAGGATTACCCCCGTAGAGGAAAACTGATTTGAATTAATCCCTAATGCCCAACCTATTTCCAAAGCCATATATCATATGACCCCAACTAAACTTAAGAAATTGAAGATTCAGTTAGATGAGCTGTTGCAGAAGGACTTTATTAGGCCAAGTGTGTCACCATGGGGTGCCCCACTGTTATTCATAAAGAAAAAGGATGGAACCTTAAGGTTATGTATTGACTACAGGAAGTTGAATAAGATCACCATAAAAAACAAATATCCTTTGCCGTGAATAGATGTCTTGTTTGACCAACTGCAGGGAGCAGGAGTCTTCTCTAAGATTGATTTGAGGTCAGGGTACCATCAACTCAGGATTAAACCTAAAGATATTCCTAAAACTATGTGTAGGACCAGGTATGGTCACTATGAGTTTATAGTGATGTCATTTGGGCTCACCAATGCTCCCGCAGCCTTTATGGATCTTATAAATAGAGTCTTCAGACCCTACGTAGACAATTTTGTGGTGATATTCATAGATAATATTCTTATCTATTCTAAGGACAGAGATGAACATGCTGATCATTTGAGGATGGTGTTACAAACCTTGAGGGAGCATCAACTTTATGGAAAATTAAAGAAGTGTGAATTTTGGTTGGAAGAAGTGGTGTTCTTGGGCCATGTGATTACAAAAGAAGGAATCAAAGTTGACCCTCCGAAGGTGAAGGTAATTACGGAATGGTCAAGGCCTACTAACATGACGGAGATTAGAAGCTTTCTGGGCTTAGTGGGATTATCGAAAGTTCGTCAAGGACTTTTCAAAAATAGCTTCATCCCTGACCAATCTGCTGAAGAAAGCGAATACATTTGAGTGGACAGAGAAATGTGAAAGAGTCTTTTAGGAGTTAAGGCAATGATTAACTACCGCCCCAATCCTAACGCTACCAGTGGAAGGTAAGAAGTATACTATCTATAATGATGCTTCAAAGAACGGTTTAGGGTGTGTACTGATGCAAGAAGACAAGGTAGTAGCTTATGCTTCTCGACAGCTCAAGCCTTATGAGAAAAATTATCCCACCCATGGCCTGGAGTTAGCGGCCGTAGTCTTTGCGTTGAAAATTTGGAGACATTACTTATATGGGATAGCATGCAAGCTCTATACTAACCATCAAAGTCTGAAGTAGACCTTCACCTAGAAGGAGCTCAATTTGAGACAACGACATTAGCTTGAGTTGTTTAAAGACTATGATTTGTAGATTCAATATCATTTAGAAAAAAGCAAATGTTGCAGTAGATGCCTGGAGTAGGAAGGTGCAACATAGCCTAAGCACTATGGTGATTACTCAATTGAATCTCTTGAGAGAGCTTGAGGACTTGGGAATACAACTAGCGTCCCATGAGCAAGCACATGTTTAATTATCAGCACTTGCCTTACAGCCTTCCATAGTGGAGGAAATTCGAGTGATCCAGGAAAGTGATTCTGAACTTCAAAGAACAAAGCAAAATTTAGAGAAAAGAAAATCTCTTGAGTTTGTAGTACATGAGGTTAGGATCTTGCGATTCCAAAATCGCCTATGTGTACCCAGAAATGAGGAATTGAGGAAGCAGATCCTAGAGGAGGCTCACAATACTCGCTACTCGGTGCATCCAAGAGGCACCAAGATGTACAGAGACTTAAGGCAATACTTCTGGTGGAATAATATGAAGAAAGAGGTTGCAGAATATGTAGACGAGTGTCTAACCTGACAGAAAGTTAAAGCAAAGTATCAGCGTCCTGTAAGTGAACTATGACCCCTAGAAATTCATACTTAGAAGTGGGATTTGATCTCCATGGACTTCGTTATAGGTTTACCCCTTTTTACCTCGAAAAAGAATGTTATCTGGGTCATAGTTGACCGACTTACTAAGTCGGCCCATTTTCTATCAATTAGGGATACTTGGGGAGTTGAAAAATTAGCTCAATTGTATGTTAAAGAGATAGTCCGCCTATACGGGAATCCCCTAGACATAGTATCAAATAGGGATCAAAGATTCCAAACCCGTTTTTGGCAAGCACTTCAAAGGCCTTTGGGACCAAATTGAATTTTAGCAGCTCTTATTACCCTAAGACAGATGGACAAACTGAAAAAGTGAATCAAATTCTAGAGAACATGTTAAGAGCATGTGTATTGGAGCTCCAATGGAAATGGGAAGATGATTTACCTTTGGTTGGAGTTTTCTTATAACAATAGTTACCAGTCCACCATCAGAATAACCCCTTTTGAGGCTCTATACAGGAGAAAGTATAGAACCCCACTGTGTTGGAGTGATTCGGATGAGGCATTGATTATAGGTCCTGAAACGATCTAAGAAACCGTGGAAACAATAAGAAGGATTCGGGAGCACATTAGGGTTGTCCAGAGTCGGCAAAAGAGTTATGTGGACAAAAGAAGAAGACCTTTGGAGTTTTAAATAGGCAATAAAGTTTTTCTGAAAGTATCGCCAACTAAGGGTATCAAGAGGTTTGGGGTACGAGGCAAATTGAGTCCAAGATATATTGGACCTTATAAAATCATTGAAAAGTTAAATCCCATAGCATATCGACTGGATCTGCTGGTAGAGCTAGAACATGTGCATAACGTATTTCACATCTCTCAGCTCAGGAAGTATATTTCAGATCTAAACCACACCATTGTATCTGAACCTATTGAGATTACTGAGGATCTAGTGTACAAAAAGCGTCCAGTTCAAATACTAGATCGCAAGATTAAGTAGCTGCGCAACAAGTATATACCTTTAGTCAAGGTGCTTTGGACAAACCATACCTCCTAAGAAATCACTTGGGAGACTGAAGAGGAAATGAAAGCCAAGTACCCACATTTATTTGAGGTAATCTTACATGACATGGTAAAGTTTATAAGTTTCAAAGGCGAAACTCTTTAAGGGGGTAAGGTTGTAGCCCAACCCTAAATTATGTTTATTTATTTAATTACCTCATGTTAATGATTTTTCTCATATTTATTTATCACATTTATTCATTCCGGTGGGAAAAAATTTATTTAAGCCCTCTATTGGCACCTCGAATTTTATTTGTTTATTTAATTTATTAACGAAAACTTTTGGAAGAATTGATAGTAGGCTCTATAATCTAAGTAATTTATTTTGTTTTCCATAACATTACAAAAATTTAATTTTGAGTTTCACAAAAACGTTATCGTTATGAAGCGTTTTATTCTCGAACTCAACTTATTTCGGCCGATTGGAAGCTCAACAAGTTTGCTTGCTAACCTAACTAATTAGCATGATTAAGCTTAACCATAGTTAGCCAAAAAGTCACCTTTCTAGTTAAAAACTCAGCCAAGTGATTTGATTAGTCAAAAAAAACACAACTCAACCCAAAACCCATTTTCGCTCTCCTTTCTCTCTCCTACACACCAACCATCCCCTAGCAGCTATTTGGGTATTTTTCGGCTAGTTTCTAGCTAGCCCTAGTGGCCTCCGACCCCCCTGACATTCTAGTACCTCTAGTCACCATCCACCATCCTCAAACCATCAAATATCACCTCCATCTCTATTTTCCCTCAAGTTTAAAGTGAGTAACCCTAAACTTGTCTCTTTGGATTTTTGGTTTTAATTCTTGTTTTGCTATTTATGGTTGTTGATCATGATGTTTTGATAAGAAATAAGAGTTATTTTGGTGTTGATCATGGTGGGTTGAGATTGGATCATGCTAGGGTTAGGGTTAATCCTTAATCATGCAAGCTTAATGTTAAACTGTTAGATTTTGATTGTTTTATCTTTGATTTGATCATCTTCTAACCTATTGGTGCTTATGATGATATTTTTGGTGATTTCAAATGAGTTGGACTGAGTCTAAGTTGGCCATAAACTAGGGTTTTGGGAAGTGATGTATGAATTGGATTAAATTAGCATTAACCTTGGTTTGTGTGTGTATTTGATTGAAAAATGATCTTTATTGGATATGAATATAAAGTGAAATTGACTGTGGTGGTTTTGTATGATGTTGGGATGGACCAAAGCTTATTTACATGCTTTTACGGAATGACTTAAGTAGAGGATTTGTGTGAAAAGAGGGGGAAAAGCTAAAACAGTGGGGCTAAAAATTTTAGGAAAATAGGGCAGATTTCAAGATTAAACTGGTAATGATTGGCCCATTGGAAAATTATTATTTTTAGTAGATAGATATTTTGTGTGTCAGCTTTCAAATGCCTTTTGAATCTCCTTAATCTAAGGTCTGTGGAAAAAGTTATGGTTGTTTTACCAAAACTGTGCGGAATGGACCAAGACTGATATACTTGTATTCTAACCTCATTTTAGGAATTCTACTGTAGGAATCAAGCTTGTCGCTCTAACTACAAATTTTTTGGGACTTCCTGAGCTTTCTATATTGGGGTTTTGAGTCTCAATCAGAGGTCAGATGACTAAGTTATGAGTCATTCTTTCTAAGCCCCTGTTATGCTCTTACTTTTCTTTTACTAAATTATTAACTATGATAACAAAAATAATTGCTAATTATGTGTTTTAAAATGACATTTTGAGCAGAATCTGGGCCTAATATATCATTCCCTCCACTTTTGTGCATAATATTGTTCAGTGAGCTTACATTTAAAAATTTCAGGTACGTTCATTGCCTGTATCTTTAGAAATCAACACATATTTATCAAAATTTATAATATTTTGGCAAGTGCATCAATGAATCAATTTAATTAGTGATTTACCACATAATTAGTGACCGCATCAGTTATCAGTTACATAGCAGTGCCCTTCAGTTACCCACATGGCTTCATGCTAGGTCTCCCAATCGGCTTAACAGGTATACACCTATTTTCAGATCGTAGCAGTTATTAGGGGTTTATTATCAGATAATAATTGACAATGCAATTTCATATTTATCTCATTCCCTATTTTTAATTAAAAATGAATTGCAATGCAGACCCAACCAATTTTTCCATGAATGTTTAAGAATATAGGAATGCATGTACTGAGTTTCGTCTCACAGTTTGAAATGTCTTCATGTTTTGTTTTGGGAAAGTGTTCAGCGAATCGTCCATAGGCGGGCAGGACGATTGAAGATGATAAGTGAGCCAGGAAGTCTATATGGAACAGTAGTGTATTAGTGTTGAGATATTTATAATACTGTTTTGTGATATATTTTGGTGTTAAAACTATATATTTTATCAGACTTCTGTATTTTGGTGTAATCCTTGAGATGGTCGAATGGTTTTGATGTTAGAACAGTTTCTATATATATTTAAATGGTCTGATAGGTTGTGATGGTGTGAATGCCCTTTGATGGTAAGCATTGATTATCATTGTAAAATTTATCATTTACAAGCAAAGTTTTGTCCTTTTTGGATGGCGGTAACGCCCTGATCATTTGGGATATTACTTCTAATTGATGAGACTAACGAAGAGAATGCAAACGGTGAACTATGTACATTTGGGGCCGTTACAATATTGGAGCATCGAATGTCTAATATAGGTACTAAAAGTCTTACTACTACACAGATTGAGACTATAAGTGCAAGTATTCCATTTGATTTAGTACCAGACAAGTGATTAAACATAAAAATATAATTTTGCGAACCAAAAGGTTACTGCCTTACTGGCAAGAAGTTGTACTCTTTTTCAAAAAAGGCAAGTGCTTTTCTGAAAGACAGTATCAAATCTTGTAGGAAATCAACTTTAATCTCGTATCATAGGCCAAAATTTATTGTTGATTTAGTTGATTAAAAACAAGATCTAGATATCAGGTGGGCTTGTAGCTAGCTAAGATATGTATAACTTGACCCCAAAAAAAAAAGCTAAAATATGTATAAAACCAATTAGAGGTGCTCATTTGGACCGGCAATGACGCATTTTGCGTTTGTTTTTTAGCTAATTACCAAAATATCCTCTTTTAATTTACTAAAATGCCCTTTTTTAGTTTATTTTATCTTTGGGATGTTTTTACTTTTTGGTTTTTTCTATTCTTCTTCAATAGTGTGGTACGTTATTTGATATTCATTTATATTTCTATTCGGTTGATATCATACAGTATATTCGAAAGTTAATTTTAATAAACAATATTATTTTTGTTAAATTTATAGTTATGTGGTGAACATTTCAGGTAGAGTTAAAAGTTAATTTAATATAATCTTATAATGATTTAGTAAACTTTATCTTATACTTCTAGCTGTTAGCTCGAAAGATTTTAAGGAATCTCATGCTTGATTTTGTGTATAATATTTTAAATCAGGCAGATAAAAACTTTGTCCGACTAAATATTCTCCTTCTTGATTTAATTTTGAGTTTGATAGCAGTTTATTTTTTGGATAATTCATGATTAAATAATAGGTCTATGTAGATTAATTTAGTTGGTAGGCTCTAAATAATTTGGTTGGTAGACCTTGATACCATTAGGCAAGGGTTTGGTAACTTTTTGTTGAAGAAGGTTTGAAATGTTTTCATGAGAAATCATAATGAACGAAAAATAGATAACACTTTTTTCAAATGGCGTGAAAAAGGTACTCTCAAAATAATAAATCAAATTATCAACGAGCAAATTCAAGAATTTATACCTCTCTTTTCTCGGAATCTTTCCTTGAGATAGGTCATTCTATAACTGCCATCAATGAGCCTTACTGGACTTATTTCAATCTTAGAACACCTCAAGATTTTTCAGAAGTAAAGATAAAATTCAAGAATTTTTTTAAGTTAATTCTTTTTATTACTAGGTTTCCCAAAAAAGAAAAATTAGAACATTGCGGAAAACATATTGCTCTTTGGGTGATCAATGCTTCGCCCAAAATGTATCTGCCCTCGTTCTCATAAAAGCTAAATATTTATAATATCTTTAAGAGCATTGCTCAAGTCATTGCTTACCTCATCCTTCAGTTATTGTCATACAAATTGGCAAAGTAGTGATAAACGTACAATAAAGACAAGCTGATAAGATAATGAATAATGACACTGAGTATGCATTTAGTGAAGACTATGCACCATTCTTTTAGACTTTTATGAGATAAAGTCCATAAAGTTGATAGATATTTCTATCGGCAAAATCGCATCCGTTGATAGTGTCAACAAAATTTGAGCCTTACACATGGCCTTTTGGTGGTAAAATCTGCGCCATTCGTAGTCGTGCTTATTTTTCTTCTTCTTTTCTGAATAGTCTAGCAAATTTAGTTCTGACAACTGTAGATCCTCGAAAGTTTTCTAGCTCCAGTGTAAGAAGAAACTTCAAGAGCTATCATCGTAAATTCCCTCTTTCATTCCTTCCTTAGTTAAAATAGTATAGTTAACTCCTCTGTGTAGACTTGGGAGTGAAGAAGAATACAGTCGATCACCTTGGCATTTGATAGCAAAGGAACCATTAGTTGTTCTATAGTTAATCCAAGATTCATTGAACCTAAAGGGTTCAAATTTCCTAATAGCTTCAATGTTAGGTTCGAACCATTCAGAGATGTAGCCAACTTGAATTAAGCTAATTTCAGGGTATAGGAAGCCAGGTTCTTCATCTTTTTCTAACAAAATAGCATAAAATTTTACAAATATAGGTCCTTGATTGAAAGTCTTGAGAGTTTGAACTATCTCTAATGGAAATTTGGTCATTTCAGTTAATTTTGGATCTGGATAAAGTAAATTAAGATATCCAAACTGATAAAATTGATAGTTTAAATCTGGATCTGATCCCGAGCAAGTAGTGAGCCTTGCAAACAAGGATTTTTCTCCGCTGTAGAAAGTTTGTAGTATTTCTTGTAATTTCCTGTAAGCTAATTCAGTTGTCTTTCAATAGTTTGAGAAAAAAAGGGTCATAGATATCAAAAGTAACAAACTTTTTAGCTTGACCCACTAGGGTTATAGTTTTTTTTTTTTAAATAATAGTTTGACGCTTAGTTCTTGCATCTCTTTCTCTTTTTCAAGAAATGGAGAGCTTGAATTGAGCTCTTCATATTTAATAGTTTGCAAAGATTGCGATTTTGCTGGGCTAGTAGTTAAAGTAGTCGATATAGTTGAAAAGGATCATTTTAGAGAGCTAATTGACTTTAGCATCTCTGCTGTGATAGTTCTCCTTGTTCTAGATCTTTCTTGTAGCGAGTTCATTGATTTCTGTATGAAGATTGTCAACGATAGCTTGAAATACTATTTCGAGTTGTTCTAGTCTTGTTGAAACAGTCGCTAGAAATTTATTAAGTCAATGACAATGTCTTCAAGTTCCTTAAGCTTGTCTGGAGTAGTCATGGTTGAAGTATTCATATTCTCTAGTTAGATAATCTGTAAGAAAGTTGTTGTTTCTTGCAACATGCTCATAAACTGTGTTAAACTGAGACAAGAAAGTTTGCCATCTATGAAGTTTACGTATATGAGGACCATCATCTAAAACTTATTTAACAAATGTAGTGTTTAGCTTTATTGTCTGTCAATACTTTGAAAGGTTTGGGTAGAAGATATAGTCTCTATTTTTTAATTCCTTTGATTATAGCTGAGATTTCCTTCTCCATCGTATTATAGTTTTCTTCTGTTAAAATGCTTCACTGTGATATCCGTATATTTCATTAAGATCAGTTCTTACTATTGCCGACCAAACTTTGTCAAAAGTATTAGTTTGCATGATTAAATTGTTTTCTGGTTCTGGTAGTCTAAATTGTGGTAAATTTTTACAATCTTTTTTAAGATTTTTGATGATTTGGGTATGATAATCGCTCCATCCTTTGGTATTATTTTTTCTCAATAAACTTTGTAAGTCTTTCTTTTTCTTTGCTAGATTAGGTATATAGGAACTAGCATAATTAAGTAATCCTAAAAATTCTTGTATTTGTTTTTTAGTTCTTAATTCATAGGGATATTCTGTTATTTTTATAGATATACGAGTTTGTAAAGAAATACAATTTGATCTTGATTTGAATCCTAAGAATTCAATTTTTTCTTATTTGATTGTAGCTTTCTTCTGGCATGTAAAGCATAGGTTTCTCTTTAATATACAGTTGTTGAGTTGATTCTATTTTTGTTCAAGGATGTTCAGGTTTTCAGAATTGTAAAGGATTTTCTGCATAAGTTTGATTCAACTTATTAATCAAATCGTCTTTCTTAATTATGTTTATTTCGAAACTTGGTTTTTGTATTTGTGTTGAGAGTGCAATTTGTTCATATCCTTGTCTACTTTGCGCATATTCAACACAAAAAAAAGCAAGTTTCAAAGTAAAGATAATTAAGAAAGAAGGTTTGTTTAATAAGTTAAAACAAATTTATTCAGAAAATCCTTTACAATTCTGGAAACTTGAACATCACCAAGGAAAAATAGAATTAACCCAAGAAGTGTATATTAAAGAGAAACCTATACTTTACACGCCAGAAGATATAAAAGAATTTACTATACAAATCAAAGAACTATTTAGAAAAGGATTAATGAGACCCTCAAAAGGTAGTTACTCGTCACCAGCCTTTATGGTAATGAATAAAGCAGAAAAGCAAAGAAATAAAGCAAGAATGCACTACTAAAAAAGCACAAAATAACGACAGAATTTGGCGACGGACTAATTTAACAACAGAAAGCATGACTGAAATGGTGACGGAAAAGTTATAGTAGAAAAAAGTCAGAGTTAGCAACCGAATTGATGACGGATTGGAGCAATATCCATCAGACATCTGAAACTCCTTTACCCATTCACACAACTCTCTTCATTTATCCATAGGAAGAACAAACTTCGCTTTTGATTTAATTGTCTTGTCATTAGGGCCTAACTGTAAATGTAATTCTTGTCTATCACATATATCTGCAACATCCATTCTTGATTTGTCTTTATCCTTTGTTTTTCCAGGAACATCCATAATAATGTTAATGATGTTTTCGAATAAGTTCGTCTCTATGTGCATCACATCCAGATTATAGCGGAGCAATTAGTGTTGCCAATAGAACAACTCCCTGAATATGCTCTTCTTCATCCACTTGTGCTCGTTTTCCTTAAATCCTGGTATATCAAAGTCATCGTTTGTAGTTACTATTGGGTAATCTTCCACCTCGACGTAAAGTTCTTCCCCAAATATGTGGCAAGGAGGACCACCTGTAACAAAACTGCCTTGTCTAAATGCTGTTTTATTTCTTCTAAAAGCATGATTCTTTGGCAAAAATACCGATGACAATCAAACCATGAGAATTTACCTCTATTTCTCAATCTCAAAGCCTTCTGTTGTTTCACACATACAGGACATCCCACTTTCCCAGTAGTACTCCACCCAGATAATATTCTATATACAGGGAAGTCATTGATGGTTCACATAAGTACAACATTCATCTAAAATATTTGCCCCGTAGAAATGTTATATGTTTCATCCCACAACTCTTACAACTCATCAATAAGAGGTTGTAAATATAGATTTATTTCGTTCTTGGGATTTTTAGGGTTGGGGATTACACAAGTGAGAAACATAAACATGTGGTTATACACATTTCAGGGGGAATGTTATATGGTGAAACTACACCGGCCAAATGAAGTAAGATCGTGAAGACAAAGTGTAAGGATTAAATCCATCAACATATAAGCCAAGCCTCACATTTCGAGACTCTACAGCAAAATCAGGGTATTTATTATCGAAATGTTTTCATACTGCCCTATCTGATGGATGACATAAAATACCGTCCTCATGCCAATGTTCATAATGCCATCTCATGGGCTCTGCAGTACTTCTTGTTGTATACAACCTCTGAAGTCGAGGTTTTAACAGCAAATAATGCATTCTTGAGTATAGCAATGAATTCTGATTTCTTTGTTATGACCTTTGCCTCTTTCATCTTGAATGCTCACAAAACATGCATGCATCGAGGTTTGCATCCTCCTTAAAAAATAGCATGCAACCTTTATGGCAACAGTCAATGCGTATCACATCGTTGTCAAGATCTTTAACAACCTTCTTCATTTGCTCATAGTTGTTTGACACGCGATTGTTAGGTGGACACATCTCTTTCATTAGTTGAACAATTTCATTAAAACAATTTTGTGGCATATTATAATCAGATTTGATACTTAACAGTCTCACAGCAGCAGAGAGATCACTATGAGTGGAACAACCATCGTATAAGGGTTGTTGAGCAGCTTGAATTATACTTGAACTATACTATAAAATGGCTCTCGGTAAGTGCTTGACTCCTTCTCCCTTACATTTTGATTTGCCATTATAGCATCACCAACCATGTACTCCGTACAATCTACGTAAGATTCATTGTAATCTTTGTTAATATAACTTGAACCACCAACTTCGAAAATTTCACTATTTGAGTACCCAAAATCATGTTGCAGAGGCTTTATTTCTCCATGACTTATTCAAAACCAATATCCTTTCATAAAAACCCTTATACATAATGTGCATCTTAACCTCAGCAGGTGTTAAGTACACTCTATTTCTGCATTTAGTACATGGACATAATACTTTTCCCCATTCAGAAACAGTGCCTGCCTACGTGCAAATTCATCAAATTGATTTACTCCATTTAGAAATTATTGTACATAACCACTACAATGAGGTAATAATCTATTATACATCCATCTACAATGTGGAGGCTCATTCATATTCTGCTCAAACAACAATAACCACATGAGTTATTGGATAAGAATTAATTTTAATTTAAATAATAATAATTACATAATTTACTCAATTATATATTACACATATTTACTTATAAACTTCTATAAATATACTTATATTCTTACGAATTTTAGAAAACTAATAATTCATCCAAACTTGAGTATTTTATTCCGCCAACATATCAAATTTCAACTTAAAATTACCAAACCTAAGCCTAAGTTATATTAGGCAGAATCTTGAAACAAATTAGAGCAATAACTTCACACAAATATCAAATTTCAACAAAAGTATGAACTATAACATTTCATTCCACCAACCAATTAAATTTTTACTTCAAATTATGAAATCTAAACCTGAATTACATAAGGCAGATTCTTGAAACAAATTAGAGTAGGACCTTCATACAAACATCACAATTCAACAAAATTATGAACTAAAGCACTTCATTCCACCAACATATCAAATTTTAACTTCAAATTATCAAACCTAAACCCTAAATTGTATTGAGCAAGATCTTGAAACAAATTAGAGTAATAACTTCACATAAATACCACATTTCAATATAAATATGAATTAACTATGAAATTCTAAAAGTGTAATACAAAAATTTGTAGAAATTAAAACTAGTTTACTTGAAAATTTTACCTCAAAATTGGTCAAAAGAACCGGTAATAGGCGGCGCAGGCGGTGACCGATGGCGGGGGAAGACGGCAGAAGGGGAGGGGGCCGGTGGCCAGTCGGCGGCATTTGCGGTGGTGAATGGCTGCGACATCGACTCTCTCTCTCTCTCTCTCTCTCTCTCTCGGGGTTAAATGAACAAATGAACCAGATATGGTTCATTTAACTGAAGGGGCGACGGAATTGGCGACAGAAATTACGTCGCCAGCAGCCCATTTTCTTTTAAAAATGCACGTAGCGACGGATATTCCGTTGCCAGTTGAAATTTTTTACTGACGACGAAATTTTCTTCTCTAGTTTGAAATAAAATTAATTTTTTATTCATATGGCGAAGGATATCCCGTCGCCAGTATTTAACTCGCACGAAGGATTTACCTATCCGTCGCCAATTCTGTCACTGACTCTAACTTTTTTCTACTACAACTTTTCCGTCGCCATTTTCGTCGCTCTTTCCGTCGTTGAATTAGTCCATCGCCAAATTCCGCGATTATTTTGTGCTTTTTTAGTAGTGCATTCTTGCTTTATTTTTTCGCTTTTCTACTTCATTCATTACCAAAGGCTGGTGATGAACAACAACATTTTGAGGGTCTTATTAATCCTTTTTCTAAATAGTTCTTTGATTTGTATAGTAATTCTTTTATATTTTCTGGCGTGTAAAGCATAGGTTTCTCATTAATATATACCTCTTGGGCTAATTCTATTTTTACTCGATGATGTTCAGGTTTCCAGAATTGTAAAGGATTTTCTGAATAAATTTGGTTTAACTTATTAATCAAATCTTCTTTCTTAATTTTGTTTATTTCAAAACTTGGTTTTTGTATTGCTGAAAGTGCAATTTGTTCATATCCTTGTCGACCACGGTTTGCGCGTATTCAACACAAATTTAAAATCAAGTTTCAAAGTAAACATAATTAAGAAAGAGGATTTGTTTAATAAGTTACAACAAATTTATTCAGAAAATCCTTTACAATTCTGAAAACCTGAACATCATCGAACAAAAATAGAATTAATCAAAGAGGTATATATTAAAGAGAAACCTATGCTTTGCACACTAGAAGATCTAAAAGAATTTACTATATAAATCAAAGAACTATATAGAAAAAGGATTAATAAGACCCTCAAAATGTAGCTATTCATCACTAGCCTTTACGGTAATGAATAAAGCAGAAAAGCGAAGAAATAAAGGAAGAATGCACTACTAAAAAAGCACAAAGTAAAGATGGAATTTGGCGACGGACTACTTCAATGACGAAAAGAGCGATGGAAATGACGACGGAAAAGTTCCAGTATAAAAAAGTCAAAGTCAGCGACAAAATTGGAGATGGATAGGTAAATCCTTTGCCAGAGTTAAATACTGGTGATGGAATATTCGTCGCCATATGAATAAAAAATTAATTTTATTTCACACTGGCGACGGAATTCAGTTTGCCAGTAAAAAAATTTCAGCTGGCAATAGAATATCCGTCGCCACGTGCATTTTTAAAAGAAATTGGGGACCTAGCGACGGATTTTCCGTCGTCCTCTCACTTAAATGAACTAGATCTGGTTCATTTGTTCAGTTGACCCCGAAACACGAGAGAGCGAGAGAGAGAAAGAGTAGCTGTCGTAGCCATTCACCACCACAAATGCCGTTGACCACCCACCGGCCCTCTCCCCTGCCATCGCTGCCTTCCTTGCCGCCTTCCCTCACCGTCGACCATTGCTTGCCTCGCCCGTTGCCCCTTTTTTTGACAAATTTTGAGGTAAAATTTTCAAGTAAACTAGTTTTAATTTCTTCAAATTTTTTGATTACATTGTTGGAATTTCATATTTAATTCATATTTATGGTAAAACGTGGTATTTGTGTGAAGTTATTACTTTAATTTGTTTCAAGACCTTGCACAATGCAATTTAAGGTTTAGGTTTGATAATTTGAAGTTAAAATTTGATATGTTAGTGGAACGAAATGTTTTAGTTCATAATTTTATTGAATTGTGATGTTTGTATGAGGTTTTTACTCTAATTTATTTTAAGAAATTGTCAAATGTAATTTAGGTGTAGAATTTGTAATTTGAAGTAAAAATTTGATGGGTTAGTTTAATGAAATGATTTAGTTTATACTTTTGTTAAAATGTGATATTTGTCTGAAGTTATTACTCTAATTTGTTTCAAGATTTTGCCCAATGTAACTTAAACTTAGGTTTGGTAATTTGAACTTGGAATTTGATATTTTGGTGGAATAAAATGCTCAAGTTTGGATGAATTATTAGTTTTCTAAAATTCATAAGAATATAAGTATATATGTAGAAGTTTATAAGTAAATATTAGTAATACATACTTGAGTAAATTATGTAATTATTATTATTTAAATTAAAATTAATTCTTATCCAATAACTTATGTGTTTATTGTTATTTGAGCAGAATATGAATGGGCCTCCACATCCTAGATGGATGTATAATAAATTATTGCCTGATCGTAGTGGTTATATGCAAAAATTTCTAAATGGAGTACATCAATTTGATAAATTTGCACGTAGGCAGATAGAGTTTCGGAATAAGGGAAAGTATAGATGTCCTTTTTCTAAATGCAGAAATAGGGTGTACTTAACACCCGATAAGGTTAAGATGCACATCATTTATAAGGGTTTTTATAAAAGGGTATTGGTTTTGGATAAGTCATGGAGAAATAGAGCCTCAGCAACATGATTTTGGGTCTTCAAATAGTAAATATTTTCAAAGTTGGAGGTTCAAGTCATATTAGCAATGACTACAATGAATCCTACGTAGATCGTATGGAGTACATGGTTGGTGATGCTATAATGGCAAATCAAAATGTAAAGGAAGAGGAGTCAAGCACTTGCCGAGAACCAATTCATAATATAGTTCAAGCTGCTCAACAACCCTTATACGATGGTTGTTCCACCCACAGTGAGCTCTCTGCTGTTGTGAGACTGTTGAGTATCAAATCCAATTATAATATGCCATAATTTCAATGAAATTGTTCAACTAATGAAACAGATGTGTCCACACAACAACCCCGTGCTAAACAACTATGGGCAAACGAAGAAGGTTGTTAAAGATCTTGGCAATGATGTGGCATGCATTGATTGTTGCCACAAAAGTTACATGCTATTTTTTAAAGAGGACGCAAATCTAGATGCATGCAAGTTTTGTGGGCATTCAAGATGGAAGAAGCAAAGGTCACAACGAAGGAATCAGAATCCATTGCCATACTCAAGGATGCATTACTTGCCGTTAAAACCTCGACTTCAGAGGTTGTATACATCAAGAAGCACTACATAGCACATGAGATGGCATTATGAACATTGACTTGAGGACAGTGTTTTATGTCATCCACCAGATGGGGCAATATGAAAACATTTCGGTAACAAGTACCCTGATTTTGCTGCAGAGCCTCGAAATGTGAGGCTTAGCTTATATGCTGATGGATTTAATCCTTACACTTTGCCTTCAAGATCTTACTCCATTTGGACGGTGGTAGTTACACCTTATAACCTTCCCCCTGAAATATGTATGACTATACCATTTATGTTTCTCACTTGTGTAATTCCTCGCCTTAAAAATCCCAAGAACAAAATGGATGTATATTTACAACATTTTATTGATGAGTTGAAAGAGTTATGGGATGTAGGAATTGAAACACATGACATTTCTACGGGGTATATATTTTAGATGAAGGCTGCATTTATATGGATCATCAATGACTTCCCCGCATATGGAATATTATATGAGTGGAGCACCAATGGGCAATTGGGATGTCCAATATTTATGAAACAACAGAAGGCTTTGAGATTGAGAAATGGAGGTAAATTCTCATGGTTTGCTTGTCATTGGTATTTTCTGCCAAGGAATCATGCATTTAGAAGAAATAGAACATCATTTAGGAAAGGCAGAATTGTTACAGGGGTCATCCTCGCCACATATTTGGAGAAGAATTTTACGCAGAGATGGAAGATTACCTAATGGTAACTACAGACAATGGCTTTGTCATACCAGGATTTAAAGAAAATGAGCATAATTAGACAAAGAAGAGCATATTATGGGAGTTGCCTTATTAGCAACACCAATTACTCCGCCATAATTTGGATGTGATGCACATAGAGAAGAACTTCTTCGAAAACATCATTAACACTATTATGGATGTTCCTGGAAAAACAAAGGATAATGTTAAATCAGGAATATATGTTATAAATATATGTAATAGACAAGAATTACATTTACAGTCAGGCCCTAGTGGCAAGACGGTTAAACCAAAAGCGAAGTTCTTTCTTCTTGTAGATAAACAAAGAGAGTTGTGTGAATGGGTAAAGCAGTTTCAAATGCCTGATGGATATTGCTCCAATTTGAGGAATATCATGGACCCTAATAAGGCAAAGTTCAATAACATGAAAAGTCATAATTATCATGTGTTCATAAAGAATCTTTTACCCATTGCATTTGGTGCGCTCTCAGATGATGTGTTGAAACCTCTTATTGAGATAAGTCAATTCTTCAAGAACTTGTGCCCAACAACACTGCGAGAGGATATGCTTTAGGAAATGCATTGGAACATTGCCATCACTCTCTGGTAGTTGGAGACGATTTTCCCTCCTGGCTTCTTCAATGTAATGGAGCACTTGCCAATCATTTGGCAGAAGTGGCGCAACTTGGTGGTCCTGTATAATACCGATGGATGTATCCATTTGAGAGATAAAATAGACTATATTTGATGAAATCTTATCTCAATTCTTATCTATACAATCACTTACAGGTGATGGGAATTAGAAATTTGTTAGGTACTTTGGCCGATTGAAGAAAAAGATAAAACAACAAGCGTGTCCTGCAGGTTCAATCATAGAAGCTTACCTAGAAGCTGAGAGTATATTCTTCACCTCCTATTACTTCGGCTCTAATGTGCCCTCCATGCACATTATATGCCAGAGAAATGAGGATGGCGATGAACATGATAATTATTTTCCAACTCTGTCTATGTTTAAACCACAAAGGACTGCTATTGGGAGGGAAAGATCAAGGTATCTCACAAATGTTGAATATATTGCTACCCTTCTTCATATGCTGTTAAATTGTGATGAAGTTAAACCTTATATTGGATAAGTGCTATCTTAACTTTCTATTGAGTTTATCATTCAGAGCACTAGTTTATTTACCACCTTCATAAAACGTGATAGAATTTTCACAAAATAAGTCAGAACTGCACGTTCCAATGTCAACGATACTGATGTTGACACCATAATTAAAACTCATTTTACAGATTGGTTCAGGCAAAATGTAAGGAATACAACTCATTCCTCCATAATTTTCACATAACAGTGTGGTGTATTGTATTAATTAAAACCACATCTTATGTCACCTTAGGTGCATTACATTCAACTATTCGACAACCAGAAACATTAGTATTTGACACAATTGACTGCGAAGCCAAATTGGTATATGTTGATGTGGACAGCATATAGAGTTAATCGATTGAAATTCTATATAAAAGCTCGTAGTGTTAGAAAGAAAAGATATAATTGTGGTGTGGTGTATGTGGTACGGAAGAAGGCAATATTGAAAATGATTATTATGGTGTACTGAAGGATATTGTCTAAATTAAGTATATAGGCGAACCACTTAAAAGATGTATACTATTCAGTTGTGAGTCGTTTGATCCCACATTGAATCGTGGGACACGATCTTATACACTAAGCAAACTTATTGAAGTACATCGCACAAGGAGGTATCGAAAGTACGACCCATTCATCTTCCCAAACACTGCATCACAAGTATACTTTATGCTACATCCAGATTGCTTAAAGGATAAGGCCAATTAGCTTATTGCCATACGAACCAAACCAAGGATGAGAGTGGATAAGCAATACACTCTACCTACTGCTTACCAACAAATGGGCCTGGCGACACTCGTCAAACCTGTGAACGATGTTATCCCTACATTAGTAGTGGATGAAAGTAAACCACCGGAAGAGGTTAATGATGAAATGAGTTTTTCATTTATTCAGGTTAATGAGGACATAAATGAGGAAGATGATGATGAGGGTGATGAAGAGACTGAGTGGGATGACGGCAATGAAATATATAAAGTAGAGGAAAATCTGCATTTATATGATGATGACGACGATGACAATGACGTTAACAACGACGATGATGATACAGATGATTGAGTGGTTATGGATTGTTATGTATTTCAGTACTTACTTGGAAAACTATTGGTTGTGAACTTACATTAATTGTATGAATGAATTTTAAAAATATCTGTTGCCTACCTATTATGTGGTCTAAGTAAACGGTTGATATGTGTAATTGTTATATATTTGTACTTGCATTTGTTGTCAACTATTTTAGGTATGGATTCCACTTCTCGTCGAGGTAAGTCTTCCACTCAAAGTAGGGCACGAGGGCGTAGGAATTCTGCTGTAGATCCCACTGCAATAGACATTGATCAACCTTCCCCACCAGGTACCTCACACCACAGTTCATCCAGGAACAACAATAACTGCTTATATACCAGGTCTTTTAGGACTAATCCCTTCCCCATTTGGGGATTTTCATCATCAGACATCACATATTCCCAACAAGACAACTATGCAATCAATTTGCCTATTACATTCCTCATAACCCCCTTTCTCAACCCTGTTCACCCTATTCCCCAACCCATTGACCCTAACTCAAATCAGTCCCAATAAAACATTACAATTAGAGAAAGTGAAGCACAATCTAGTCATGAGAGCACTTGAACAAAGATTTGGATTGAGCCAGATGGTATCGGATAAGTCTTCAATTGTTATATGTTATGAACTTCAAGTATTTTGCTTAACAACTAATCAATTTGATGTGTTTTGTTTAATTAGGTTTCTCCCAAGTGAGGGTGCTGTTAGTAGGATTTCTCTCATATTTCAAAGCCAATATGATGGAGCTCGGCCTACTTAGGGTAAAGTGCCCAAACCTATACGGGATTTGTGGTTTGGAGAGTTCAAGGTAACTAAAGTCATTATATATTAACACTTTATGTGAACCTAATAAACTAGTATTGTATTATTTGATGTGTTTGCTGTTTTTTTAATTGCATAAGTGGTTTACTTAGGATCCAGTCCATGAGCACTGTATAAGAAAAAATTTTGAAAATGGAGGCAATGCACACTTGAGAAACTTATGCTTAGCAAAGCAAGGAAGCCTAACAAGAAGCCTATTTAGCTCGGTGATACTGAATGGGAGGGACTCCAACAATGTTGGATGAACAAAGCTTACAAGAAATTGCGTGAAATAGTCCAAAAGAATCGACTAAATACTCCAGAAAGTGGTGGCCTATCTCTCCACACCTATGGCTCGATCCCTATATATGAGCATAGGAGGCGTCTGGTAACGAACTTCGCTATGTATTTCTTTAATTTTAATGCTCTAGCCCACTCTGAATGTGGTTTAGCTTGTGTTTCATATAATTATGTTTGACACATTGAGGGAACAACTTGAGACAAATCCCACAATGTTTGAATTATTCAGCCGCGCTCACAAACTCCATGGCAAGGAAGACAAACATATGTAAGCTATTCTCCGTTCTCAATCTTGATTGGTATTTCAAACTAGACTCGTATACTTTAATTTCATTAACTGTAACATATATGACTTTTTGCATATGTTGTGATATTGTAGGAATCCTTTGAACGCGAATTTCAAAATACAATCAACTTTCAAGGGATTGGGGATGGCACTTCTCAAGATCTATCCCAAACACCTCCAAACCCAAATGAATTATGGGTGAAGATGTACGAGAACAAAAAAGGTCGTATTTATGCCATTGGAGATGAGGCTGTCAACATTAGAGAATCTGATCACTTCAGTCCCACTCAACGAGCGGTATAGTTTTCATATTAAAGTTTCAATGAATATGGCTACACGATAACTTTCTTTAATTGTAATACTAATGCATACTTCACATAGATGACTGTCAGTAGATACGGGTTATATGGCACTGCAATAAGAGCTGAATGATTTAAGGGGTATAGTGATCAACTTGGGGGTGAGCTAACTTCACAAGCTGAAAGTTACTGGTTGCTTATAGAGAAATATAAGCAAATGGAGGAATCCAACAAAATACTCACCCAAAGCAACCAGCAACTGAGCCAACAAATGATGAGCGATCAGCACTTGCAAGCTTTCTTTCAAGTGCAATAAGCTTCTGACTTGGGATCTCAACCACCATTTGCTCATCATTCATAACATAATGATGGTGAGGATAAGGATGAGGATGAAGAAGATGATGATCCTCACCTTGGTGATTGAGTAGGTTGAGGTTTTCCCCCAATTGGCGGTTCTCCTCCAATTGGTGGTTCTCCTCCTTGGTTCTTTAGGGAGTATACGTCTTGGTGCCTACTTCTCCTTCTTCATGGTGCTTACCTCATTCCCGTCCTCTTGGTGCTTGCTTCTCCCTCTTCTAACTTAATTTCGCTTTGATTAACTAACAACTTGTGGTTTGTTTGGAATTTATGGTTTGTGATACATACCCTTTGTTTGGAATTTGTGATTTGTGAATTGAAAACAATTGGTTTCAAGTGTTGGATTTGTTGTTTAGGGTCATTGGAAACTATTTTGCTTTGTATGTGATATTCCATATATTTATGGTTTGGAAATTATTGAGAACGCTAAGAATGAAGTCATATTCAAAGCCATCAGATGTTTATGGAGTGAATACTCTTTGTAAATTTCTTATAGGGATTGAAATGTATGTAATGAGGGGCACAATTAAAAACAAGCATTTTTATTTAGAAAAAATTACACACGTGGCGACGGACTGGCAACGGAATAAGAAATTTTCTTTTTTTTTTTTAACACACAAGTCAGCGATGGAACAGTATTCCGTCGCCATTAGCGACATAACTTCCATCACTAATGGCGATGGAATACTATTCTATCGTTGACTTCCCCGCCTTTTCATCCCCCACCAAAATTTGGTCTGTCGTTGTATCCGTCTATTGGCGATGAAATTCTGAAATTCCGTTGCTAGGTACTCCGTGACGAGTGAAAACCCAACAACCTTTTCCATCGCCAATTGCATCGCTGAAATCAAAATTCCATTGCTATTCTGCCCTTTTCCGTCGCTGAATCCGTCGTTGTATGGACTTTTTTTGTAGTGATGATAATTACTTATAAAAAACTCAACCAATTCACAAATACTGACAGTTACTTATTACCTAATAAAGAAGTATTAATTAATCTTATTAAAAATAAAAAAATATTTTTTCAAATTTGACTGTAAATCCGGATTTTGGCAAATAAAAATGGAAGAAGACAGTATAAAATATACAGGTTTTAATATACCACAAGGATTTTACAAATGGATTTAATGTCATTTGGACAAAAAAAATACTCCAAGAATATTTCAAAGAAGAATGGACAATGCATTTAAACATCTAAACTCTTTTTTAGTAGTGTATGTTGATGATATTCTTATAAGCTCAAAATCTTTAGAAGAACACAGAAAGCATCTACAAACATTTGCAGAAGCTGTTATAAAAGAAGGAATATGCCTTAATGAAAAGAAAGTTAAAATTGAGCAAGAAAAAATTGAATTCTTAGGATTCGAATTAGGACCAAATGATATTTCTTTACAAACTCGTATTTCTGCAAAAAAAACATAATATCTCAATGAATTAAGAACTAAAAAACTAATATAGGGATTTTTAGGATTACTAAATTATGCTAGTTCCTATATACCTGATCTAGCAAAGAAAAAAAAAGGCTTACAAAGTTTATTGAGAAAAAATAATACCAAAGAATGGAGCAATTATCATACCCAAATCGTCTAAAATCTTAAAGAAGAATATAAAAATTTACCTCAACTTAGACTACCAGAACCAGACAATTTAGTAATGCAAAATGATGCTTCTGATAAAGTTTGGTTAGCAATATTAAGAACTCATCGTAACAAAATATGAGAATATTATAGTGGAACATTTTCCCAAAATGAAGAAAACTATAATACGATGGAAAAGGAAATCTCAGCTATAATCAAAGGAAATAAAAACTATAGACTATTTCTTCTGCCCAAACCTTTCAAAGTATTGACAAACAATAAAGCTGCAACTGCATTTATTAAATAAGTTTTAGATAAAGGTCCTTATATGCGTAAACTTTATAATTGGAAAACTTTCTTATTTCAATTTAACACGGTTTATGAGGATGTTACAGGAAACAACGACTTTCTTATAGATTATCTAATAAGAGAACTAGAGTATTTCAACCATGACTACTCCAAACAAGTTTAAGGAACTTAAAGACATTCATTGACTTTAATAAAAAACTAGAGACTGTTTCAATTAGACTAGAACTCGAAACAGGATTTTAAGTTGTAATCGATGATCTTCATACAAAAATCGGCGAACTCACTACAGGAACTAACAGCATCATTAGTGATATGAAGAAGGATCTAGAACAAAGGAGAACTGTGATAGCAGATATGCTAAAATCAATTAGCTTTCTAAAATCACCATCTTCAATTATATCGAGTACTTTAACTACTAGCCCAGCAAAGTCACAATCTTTGCAAACTATTAAATCGAGGGAGCCCAATTCAAACTGTCTATTTCTTGAAAAAGAGAAAGAGATGCAAGAACTAAAGGCCAAACTATTATTAAAAAGAACTACAACCCAAGAGGGTCAAGCTAAAAAATTTGTTACTTTTGATATATGTGACCCTTTTTTCTCGAACTATGAAAAGATAACTGAATTAACTTACTAGAAATTACAAGACCTACCACAAATTTTCTAAAGCGGAGGAAAATCCTTATTTACAAAGCTCACTGCTTGCTCAGGATCAGATCTAGATATAAACTATCAACTTTTTCAGTTTGGATATCTTGATTTACTTTACCCACATCCAAAATTAATTGAAATGGCCAAATTTCCATCAGAGATAGCTCAAAATCTCAAGATATTCAATCGAGGACCTATATTCATAAAAATTGCATACTATTCCGCCAGAAAAAGATGAAGAAACTAGCTTTCTATACCCTAAAATTAGCTTACTTCAAGTTGGCTACATCTATGAACGGTTCGAACTTAACATTGAAGCCATCAGGAAATTTAAATAATTAAGCCTCAATTAATCTTGGATTAACTATAGAAGAACTAGTGGAGCCTTTGCTGTCAAATGCCAAGGTGATCAACTGTATTTTTCTGGACTCTGAAGTTTGCACAGAGGAGTTATCTATGTTATTTTAACTAAGGAAGGAATGAAAGAGGAAATCTACAATGATGAGCTCTTGAAGTTTCTTCTCACACTTGACCTAGAAAACTTCCAGGGATCTACAACTGTTAGAATTAAATTGGCTGAACTATTCAGAAAAGAAGAAGAAAAACAAACATGGCTACGAATGGCTCAGATTTTACCACTAAAAGGCCAAATGTAAGGCTCATATTCTTCCGACACTATTAATAAATGATTTTGCCGACAAAGGTTACTATCAATTTTATGGTATCTCCTAAAAGTCCAAAAGAATGTTGCACAGCCTGCGTTGAATGCAACTTCATTGTCATTATTCATTATCGTATAAGCTTATCTTTATTGTATGTTTTTAACTACTTTGTCAGTTTGTATGATACTAGCTAAAGTACGAGGTAAACAATGACTTGAGTTTTGCTCTTAAAAATACTATAAATATGTAGCTCTTATGAGAAGGAGCATAGAGGCATACTAGGCAAAGCATAGATCACTGAAAGAGCTCTCTGTTTTCTACAATGTTCTAATTTTCCTTTTTGGGAAAACCTAGCAATAAAAAGAATTATCTTCAAAAAATTCTTGAATTTTGTCTTTAATTTTGAAAAATCTTGAGGTGAGAGAAATAGTTATAAGATTGATGTAAGTCCAGTAAGGCCCGTTGAGTAGAAGGGCGTGGCGGCAGATTACAGCACGACAAATCTCAAGGAAAGATTTCGAGAAAAGGGAGATATAAATTCTTGAATTTGCTTATTGATAATTTGATTTATTACTTGGGAATACCTTTTTCATGCCATTTGAAAATACTGCTATTTATTTTTCGTTCATTATGATCTCTCATCAAAAAGTTTTAAACTTTTTTCTACAAAAAGTTATTAGACCCTTGACTTAATAGTATCAGAGCCGAGTCCATGGCTGTATCTACCACCAAGTTATCAAATTATATCCATTTTACCACTATGTTTTTTTTTTTAACCCTCCGTGTCACTGTCTTCTTGTTTTGGATCCCAAAATACCATTGGACAAACCTGAAGACCTTCTTAGCCAGTAAAAACCCTTTTTTTTTGGTTTTTAAATAGTTTGCTTTTGAAAATTCAATGCCCATCCCCTTTTCCCCCCTTTTAATTCCAATGCAACCCCCTCCACCCTCCATTTCCCTATTGACTGCTGCTTCCGCCTCCCCTGCTACTAGCTTCCATCTTCATTGCCCAAATGTTCTTCACCAAAAATGAGTTTTTTTTAATTAAAAAAAATCGCTAAAAATCCACCCTTACCGTGAGATTAAAAAAAGAAATTAAAAAATAAAACCAGTAAGAAAACATCCCCCAAAAAAATTCTCCTCAATTCAGAAGACCACCCTCTCCCCCTTCCTTTGCTACAACCTTTCTTCTACATCTGAATATTCACACCAAAAAGGATTTTTAAAGAGAAAACGGGATAATAGGGGTTCTCCATTTGGTTATAAGCCAAGCTTCATGACCACAAAAGATAAATTATATTAAATCACACTGCAAAGCTACTTCCAAAGGTTTAGTAGCACAAAAAATTATCGACATTCACATCATCATCTTAGTATGACCTTGCTATTGCTACTCCTCTTAACATAAGCAAAATTAATCCATGTACATTGATTAAACATAGTTTCCATTTTCCCCAAAAAAAAAAAAACCACAAGGTCTGGCCATGAAAGATGCCATAATTCATAATAAGCAAAATTTTTCTCTTATTGGGCTTTTTTCACTTGAAGGAGTTGCGTGTTCTTTGCCTTTGAAGGAGGTTTCTATCGATGCTTATTTGCTTGGACTGGGGCTTCGGGCAATCCAGATGAATGACAAGAATAAGAGGTAATTAGTCATACGAAAATATCAGCGAAAGGATATTGATTTGGTAAAATATAGGTTCAAACCTGAGGTGTGGGAACCATTATAATCTTGTCGAATTCAGAGCATGGAACTTGAGCTCTAATGGCCTAAAAATTATGCAGACACATCAACTAATATTCAAAGATTCAAGTATTCAAGAATCGAGTCATTTCGACATTACTCATATTCCCCTTTCAATAACAAAAAGCTTGTGCCAATAATTCTCATACTCACCTGAGATGGTCTGGTTTTTCCTGTTCTTGCCGATTCTATAAAGTGAATTCTTGCAGCTTGCACGGACGATGTCTTGGCCTGGGGCTGCTGCACAGAGGATGTTGTTGCTAGTGTAAAACATGCTCCTCCTCTTTTAATCTAAATTTCAAATTTTAAAGTTTGTCAAGAAATCAAAAATACATTTGATTTACCAAAAAAAAAAAAAAAAGCTTCCCAACAAATACATTTCAAAATCATGAAAACACAATCGCATATAATAAGATGGATTTGTCAAGCAACCAGTAGCTTCTGTTGAGTACTTGTTGGTGGCATTGGAGTTGTGGCGCCTTGTGATGTTATGTTTGTCGTGATTGACATCTGGAACAAGATAAATAAATTAAAAAAATACAACAATGAACTCCTTTATTCATCTTTTTTTATAAAAATGAAGACTCCAAAATACCATTTCATAACTTAAAAAAATTAACCTGAGATAAGGGTGGTGATGAGGGTCCTGAATCTTGTGAGACTATAGTAGGGCCTTCACTAATCTGGACCAATATTAAGTTAAATGACTAATTTGATAATCATTCTAAGATTTTTTTTTTTTAAAAAAAAATTCAGGTGCAGTTTCCTTGCCTGTTCAGTTTCTGCTGCTGCTGTGATGTAACTTGTTGTTGCTGCCTCTTGAGAGAAACTAGCTGATGTTTGCTGAAATTGAGAAGATGATGCTTCAATAATGGACAGGCCATGATCAACAGGTGGTGCTCTGTCAGCATTGCTTGCTGATTCTTTACTCATCTACAAGCATTTGTTGCACCAAGTAGGATTGATTCAGAACAGAACTGATTCAGAACAGAACAGATGTAGCCTTGAATGTGTGGAACTATTTTTTTTTTTAAAATAGCACGCACCTTGCATGTTTTCTTTGTGTGTCCAACTCCACCACACTTTGAACATGTATGCTTCTGGCCTTTCCTGGACACTTGGCCAGTTCCACATCTTTTGCTTCTTCTGTAACTACTCTCCCCTTCTTCAGGCTTTCTCTTAAATGCTAGATTCTTCTTTGTGTCCTTGAACTCTGGAGGGTGGACTTGGACTCCTACTTGTTCCCATAAATTTCTTCCATTGATGGGATTGAATTGTACATGCATATGCCTTCTTGTACTTCTCAATTGAGTAGTAGTCATCAATGTAGTCCTCAACTTTGACTCTATGTTCTCTCATAGCTGCCATAGCATATGCACAAGGCAAACTACTTAAGTTCCATACTTTACAGCTGCATGTATTATCCAGTAGGTTAACCACGAACCCCTCAACTCCATGCTTAACACTGTATTTTCCTCCTCCAGCTCGTATAGCTTGCCACAATCTTGATTTATTCTTCTCTTTCTCCAGCTTTTTGATAATCCTAGGGTAAATCTTCCTCTCATATGTCTGACAGAGTTCATGCTTGCTTCCAACTCTCGACATAACAGACATAAAAATATCCTCCAACATGGATACTATTGGCTTGTACCTTGCCTGCAACAAAGGCACACCGTGACATTGAAATTAAAGTGTGTGTTATTTTGAAACATAATCTTTAAGAAAAAAAATGCAGTGTATCTTGCAGTAATTACCTCTAAAATTGAACCGTTAAATATCTCTGCCATATTGTTATCCACTGAGTCACATTTAGGGGTGTAACTGAAGAAAAGTCTACACCATTGCTCAGGGTTCTTCTTAACTAAGAAATCCCAAGCACTTGCATCAAAGTCTTTCATAGCTTGCATGTTCTTCTGGAAATCAACTTCAGTGGAAGACTTGGCTATGCTCCAAAACAATTCTCTGTATTTCAAGCCTCTGTATTTCTTTCGCAAGTTTGCATATACATGACGTGCACACAATCGATGCTCAGCTTGTGGAAGTATGTTTTTTATACTGTCAACTAAACCTTTTTGTTGGTCAGAAATTATGGTCCACCCATAACCATTTCCCATTTGAAGATCCTTTGCAACCAAGGACATAAACCAACTCCAACTAACAGAATTCTCCCTTTCAGTAACTCCTCACGCAACTGGATACATTTGATTATTTCCATCTCGCCCAACAACTACAAGAATTTGCCCTTTCCAAGGGCCCTTGATGAAGCAACCATCAATTGATAAAACTGGTCTACAACCCTCTAATAAGCCTTGCTTTAACTACCCCAAGCAAATGTATGTTCCAGAGAACTCAGGTTTGTATAGGTCATTAATTTTTGTGCTCACTAAGGATGTGCTTCCTGGATTTTTGCTGTGAATTTCATTCACATAATCTGCTAGCCACGCAAACTGACATTTGTAGTCTCCCATAATTTGTTCGAGCGCCTTTTTCTTTCCTAGCTGGCACACCTTATGGGAAACATTGCTATTCTGATCCCGGTCTACAATCTTTTTAAACTCTCTTGATGTGATCCTAGGCTGTATCATCAACTACTCAGTATAGTTGTTAGCAACCCAAGCACTGGTGATAATCCTTTTTCCCTTCTCAAAACTAAATGGAATGCAACTATGACATTTACTTATGCCCTTGATTTGAAACGTTTTTTCATTGCTACACTCAGATGCCCATATCCTCCAGCCACACCCACCTCCCATACACTCAGCTTGAAATCTATGCGTATCACTAGTGATGATTTTTATATTCAGCCCATTCACAATTCGATAGTTCTCAAAAGCTGCTCTAAATTGCCTTTATCAGCAAACTGAAGCCCAACTGCTAATTCAACATTATTAGCTGTTACACTTGGATTGAACCTAGGGTATGATGTCTTAGAAAATTTATTTCTATCCCTTTCATCACCCTCTGATTCACAAGGGCTGCTTGCATCCTCAGAATTCTCACATACATCACCTAATTCATCATATTCCACTGAACCCTGTTTAGTAGAAGTAATGACACCCCCTGAACACTTGCACGATTGCAGCAGTTGAGCTAGTCTTTCCTTTTTTGCGTTATCCTTCATCACATTTTGTTTGACCTTCATAACATCATCATCAGACTCAGATTCGACGTCGTCATCACCAGTCATAAAATCATAACTTTCATCATCTAGAGTGTCTGCATTTGATATAGTATCATTTTCAGAGATAATCCAACATAATTTAACCTTTTCATTAAACCAAATTAAAAAGGCAATCAAGAATGGCTTTTGACAGAACCTATATTGCATTACTTATAAAACTATTTTGCATGAGCATTAAGCAAATATTTCCAAGCAGAGCAAGCGTGTCCATGGAATTCATGAAGGAAGCTTTAATTTTTTTAGTGGCCCATACTGAATCTCACACGTGTAAATCATTACCAAACAATAAAAGAAACAATTAACTCAAACTCATGGATTTAACTACTTTTATCATCAATTTAACCCATTCAAAATTTGTAAAATTGATGAAACCCGAAACCCTAAAAAGCCCTAAATTCATACCTAATGAAGACATATTGTCCAACCTATTGCTTTAATTCTGTAGTATGCGCCCAAAAAGAGTTCCCAAAGCTTCTAATTTGCGAGATAAGCAATGGAGGCTGATTGGATTACAGCTATGAAGAAGGGAGAAGCAGGGGAGGACAGAGTTTTTAAACGAGCATCTCTCTGAGTCTCTGTTCAGCAGAATGGAGCGAAAGTTGCAGTACCTTTTAGTTCCTATTTTATTTTCTTTTAATTTCATTCCCATCAATTAAAAAAAACCCCAAAAACTTCATTTAACCAGCTGCCAAGGTACTTTGGGCTGTGAGGTGGTATTTTAGGCCCAAAACAAGAAGACAGTGACACGGAGGGTTAAAAAAAAAAACACAGTGGTAAAATGGGTGTAATTTGATAACTGAGTAGTAGATACAACCATAGACTCTATCAGAGCCTACCAACTAAATTATTTAGAGCCTATGAACTCAATTAATCTAGATAGACCCATTATTTAATTATGAGTTATCCAAAAAATAAATTACAATTAAACTCAAAATTAAATCAAGAAGAAGATTATTTAGCTGGACAAAGTTCTAAACTACCTGATTTTAAATATTATAAACAAAATCAAGTATGGGATTTCTCAATATCTTTCGATCTAGCATCTAGAAGTATAAGATAAAATTTGCTAAATCATTACAAGATCATATTAATTACCTTTTAACTCTACTTGAAAATGTTCACCACATAACTATAAATTTAATAAAAGATAATATTGCTTTATTAGAATTAACTTTCGAATATACTATATAGTATCAACCGAATAGAAATATAAATGAATCTCAAATAATCTACTACACTTATGAAGAAGAGTAGAAAAAACCAAAAAATAAAAATACTCCAAAGAAAAAATAAACTAAAAAAGGGCATTTTAGTAAATTAAAAGAGGGCATTTGGTAAATTAGCTAACAAAACAAAAGCAAAATGCGTCGTTGCCAGTCCGGATGACCACCCTTAAAACCAATCATTTGCCACATCATCTGTGGTTAGTTTACCCCTATCCATCGTCTTTAACTGTAAAATAATCATATTTTAAATAAAAAGAAAAGAAAATGCAAAACAAGAAAAGTGACAATTTTTTGTGGTAGAAACACAGCTATACATATCGGTGAGATTCAAACTCAAGTGTTTCGCGACAATGTCCAAAGTCCAAAGACATGCCAGTTGTAACTGATCAATGACCTTGGGTCTTGTCATATATCTTTATATGAAGTAACCGTTCTCAAGGCATCTTGCATTCTTGCCATTTAAGGAAGGGAATTTTGCTGGTTTTGTAGAGCAAGATACAGGGACAAAGTTCCTAAAATAGGAGAATTTTGGACTATATTGGCCCCCAACTTGACACTTAGTTGCCTAACTCTATCAATTTTTACCTTGAATTTGATGCTTAATTCTATACTTGACATGTTTACTTAATTGCCTCAACAGTAGCTACAAAAGTGCTTAAGAGTTAAGAATTTCTGGCAATTCACTTGTTCTGTGCATTTATTGTAATCTCAGCCCTAGAGCGTACTTTAAGCTAAATTAATGGTTAATTTATGTGGTTAAGGGGCTTTATGAGTATCTTCCACCAAAAAACAACATTAGAGTTCAAATCCTGCTGGCAACATTCGTTTAGTGAGATGCAACAAATTCAAACATCTGTTGGGGTCACGAAACTTACCAATAATCGTAATCATAACTGGATGAATAACAATATATGCGTATTACATTGTTTTAGTCTTTAGGCATATTTCTATTACAATCATGCTACCGTTGACCCGTAGACCTTACAATGTGAATATGATTAGATTTGCTGGAAAATTTGGATGGAAGTGAATCATGAAAACGAGTCCTTATTGCATGTCATTAAGCTAGTGGGCCAATTCCCATAGGCCAATTTGTTGAAACTTGAAAGAGTGTGGAGGGGTGGGAAAATGGACGCCTGTTAATACCATCAGCATGCATACCTGTGGCCCTTAATTTGGCCACACCCATGCCCTGTATTCCTCAATCATCGTGGAGTTGTCTCTTTTGTCCCCCCTTGCTACCCTAGCGGCTGCCGACTAGGGGTGAGCAAGAAAAATGAGAACCCATTTCTAGACTTAGAATTGATTTGAACCCTACGGTACGAATTCGGACCCGGTTAAATTTACGACTTGGTTATAACTGGGTCCGATATTGAGTCAAGACATTTTGCTAGAGCCGGATCCAGTACTCAATACTCGGTCAAAATTTAAATAATTTTACAACAACACCACCACCTTTCAATGTGGATCCCGATTTTACAAGGTCTGGAGAAATTCAGATATAGACAACCTTACCTGTACAGGCATCTTTGCCCGTAGAGGAAAATTTAAATAATTTTGATAAAAAATGTAAAAAATGAACCTTTATTCCTCAAGTGATATATCATTTGTATCGAAACCCAACTGCCGACTACCCTAATTTAACCGTTTGTCTTTTTTGCTTTCAATTTATCCCCGGCTTATTTCTTATGTATTTCGACTGCTATGGATTTCTTCCTTTAAGCTTTGGTTCTCCCCCTCATAAACTTTGTTGCTTACTACATATTTGCTTTTAGTATTATTTTGACATCTTCCCTCTCTTTCTCTCTATATTTCAAATGATTAAAATAATTTTTGGGTTTCTCGTTCGTTTCGTAATCTTGATTTATGGGTTTCTAATTAACATTGTCTCCAATTTTCTAAGTTTATTTAGAGTACATGAATCCTGTTTACTGCTTTTTGTGTATTTGATTTAGCCTTATAATTTGATTTTTAAGAATTTGACTTCAAACATGAGTTCTCAATTTTCTTCACTCCCTCATTCTCCCTATTTTTTAAGGGAAAATGAGAAAAAAATACCTAGGAATTAGGTATTTGGAATTAAACCGGGTCCAGAACTGGATTCAAATTCTATGACCCAATTCCAACCGGGTCCGAAACCAGTTCCAACTGGTTCCTAAAAATTTAATTGGTACCTGATCCCGCTCACCCCCACTAGTGGCTAGTACAAGTAGAGAATTGAAACCTAATATGACACACACTCTTACAAACTAACGCATTTCGTAAGACAATCCATACTCCTACAGACACGTAGAAGTAGAGAAATAATCTAATTATAAATATATTACACCCATGAATGTTAACTTTCATAAACTAAACATAAGAGTACTACTATGAATGGCTCTGGACCATGAGTAAACCCCAGCATCAACATGTGAAGACACCGCCTCAAAGCTAACATACACCCACTATGGGACGCTACTCCTTCCATGATAATTGTTTGCATCTTTAATATGATACTCTTAAATACTAAATACAATTTCCATTGTAATTTAAGCAAGAAAAATTAAACAATATCACTGACAACGTGAATAAACCTTCTGCGTATACAGAATTTTCTTCCTTAGGTTCTTCACTCAAGTTGGATAGATTCAGTTCATGTTTAAGCAACACTAATTGAAAAAAAAAAAAAATTGGTTTGAATTTGAAATCAGCACAAAGAATCAATGATTTCCTTTTTTTTCACAAGCCATTGTATACATTGACACATGAAAGTCAATATAAGCGACATTTAAATTTAGGTCTCAAGTGTCATAGATTTACAAATTGAACCACCACTTAAACAGAAAATAATGCTTCTGGCACAACACATTTTTCAGCTTGGGTAAATTCAGGTTACTTCTGTTAATAATGTTGGATGTGGTCGCCTAAAATCCTTTTTGCTCATCTCATAATTTCTCTCACGTGGTTTTTTTTTTAATTTTTAATATGGCCATATGATTCTGGCGTCCAAAATAATCATCTCAAGTCCTTCTTCATTGTTTGTCACATGGATTTATTTCACATTTGCGTATGATTGGGCCAAAATAGGTTAAGCTTATTTTATTGATGATCATACATTCCTAGTCGATGTCACAATGATGCAGTGATTCCCCCCCCCCCCCCCCCCAAACAATTGCTTGCGCAGCCCATTTTCATGTCACTTGCTTTGCCCATGTCTGACTTCAGCATTTCATACGCAGAGAGGACCGTGGCCTACTGTGGCTTTTGGAATGCCTCATTTTGAAGTCAGTTTTTGCTGTTCTGGTTGGTTTCAAGAGGCTGTTATGTGGAGTAATCATCTTCATTATTCTTCTTATTTATGGGCTATTAATTGTGAGAGCTTTCATGAGCGTATTATCCACATTCATCGACTATTCCTGTTCATGCACCTTCATCGACTATGTATTCTTCATCGATTGTACTAATGGAGATGTCTATTACATATTTTTTAGAGTTGAGTGAGAGTTAGTTTGAGATTCTTGTTTTCTTTGATCTAGTTATTCTCTGTTTAGATCTTTGCTCTTTATTGAATTGATCTCATTGTGCTTATCGCCGCTTAAGGTCATTTTTGTACTTAATCATATTATAGTGGGTTTTGTGATTTCTTTCACCCTTGGTGTTCCTAATTTGTGGGTTTTCTACATGAATCCAGTGTGTATTGATGTTAAGTGGTCGCTTTGTTTGTCTTGCTTATTTTTGTGAATATTCAGACATCCTGACATCCTATCTGAACCTAAAAAATCCTAACATGTGCCATTAGATCCTAGTTTATCAAGCATGTCAATTGTATTCCCCAGTTCAATGGCAAAGATTAACTTTAGTACTTGGAAGGTCCAGTTGATGGTCGTTCTTATTGAGTACAAATTGAAGAAAGCACTCGATAGGGAAACCAAACGATCCTCCTCCATGACTGATGAGCAATGGGAGGAGCCTGATGATAAGAGTCTTTCAACTATTCAACTACGTTTAGCGCCTCATGTTCTTCGCGAAGTGTTTGACGACACCAGCACTTCGGATCTTTAGCTTTGATTGGAGGCAATATACATGGCCAAGAGTCTTGCAAACAAGATCCATCTCAAACCATGTTTGTATACATTCTCTATGGCCGTAGGTAATCCTATCCAAAATCATCTTGATGAATTTGACTCTATTATATTGAGTTGAGAGTTTGGTAAGTGAAACTTAATGACGAGGATAAAGCAATATTGTTGCTGTCTCATTGCTCGCCTCTTATAAGCATTTCAAAGACATTTTGTTATGTAGTAACAATGACACTTTGTTCTTTGAGGATATCAAGGTCAATTTTTTATCCAAAGAGAGGTTTGATCTTAAAGTACGTGCCAAAAAAGGTGAAGGTGTATCTGTGAGGGGTGAATCCTTGGATAAAGGGGATACTAATAAATCAAAGTTTAAGACACGTAAATCCAACAAGACGTACCGTTATTGTCAAAAACCTAGATGTGTAATTTTCCAATGTTTCAAATTGAAAACAAGAAGGAGAAAGAAGAAAAGAACAAATCTTTTCAACTTGTAGAGCCTGCTAAAGCCACCTTCATTGAGTATCATTTTGATGGTGATGTTTTTTTTGCCATCTCTACTGAAAACTAGAGTGTTTCTAAATGCATTCTTGATTATAAGTGTACTTATCATATGTGTTCTCATAAGGACTGGTTTCAACATATGATGTAGTTCGTATAGGCAACAATGACCAATGTAATGTTGTTGGAATCAACGCTACTAAAATCAAGACCATGACAGTGTTGCCAGCACTTCGTCAAATGTTCGTCATGTTCCTGACTTGAAGTGTAACCTTATTTCTTTAGGCATTCTTGAATTCAAATACTCAGCTGAAGATGGAGGTACAAAGGTTTCCAAGGGCACTCAGATATTGTTAAAGGGTTTGAGTTATAGAAGTTTCTATGTTCTGTAAAGTTCTACTGTAACAGGTTCTATAATGGGCTCTACTTTCGCTTCGAATGTCGTTTTCACTTGTCTTTGTCAGATGTGGTTAAATTATATGAGGGAGAAAGACACGTGCACATCATTTTCTACTGTTAAGTTTAAGCATCGGTTGTACTCAGCCAGTGTTCAATTTGCTTGATTGCACTTCATGGCTCCACCCTACGGGCCTCTACCCTTCGGGATTCTCCTAACGGTTTTTTTCACTGTTGGTGGATTTTGGTCTGTGGCGGCCTGAAATAACTTTTACTCATCTCATTGTTTCTCTCACATGAGTTTTTTTTTTTTTAATTGTGGCCGTATGATTCTATAGGTTTTTAATTATGGCCATATGATTCCTTGGGCAAAAATAATTATCTATAGTCCTTACTTATTGCTCATCACATGAATTTGCTTCTCATTGGCATGTGATTCGGCCATATAAGTTTAGCCCATTTTGTTGACGGTCACACATGCCCAGTTGATGTCACATTGATACAGTGATCCCCCCTCCATGTGCTTGCTTAACCCCTTTTCATGTCATTTGCTTTGCCCATGTCTAAAGGCATTTCATAGGCACAAAGCTCCATGGATGGTCCATAGGATGGGCCACAGATGGTCCATGGGCTAGACCACAGACCGTGGCCTGCAACCGCTTTTAGGATGCCTTGTTTAGCCGCTGCTTTTAGGATGCCTTGTTTTGAAGTTTGTTTTTGCTGTTTTGGCTACACTAAAGGGGCTATTACGTGGGGGAATCATTTTCATTATTCATCTCATTTATAGGCTATTAAGTCTGAGAGATTTTATGAGCATATTGTCGATATTCATCCACCATTCTTATTCATGCACCTTCATCCACAATACATTCATCGTCAATTGTACTATTGGAGATACCTATTCCATATTTTTTAGAATTTAGTAAAAGGCAGTTTGAGAGTTTTATTTTGTTTGATCTTATTGGGCTTTAAAGATCTTTACTCTCTATTGTATTGATCATATTGTTTTCATCACCTCTTAGGATCATTCTTGTACTCACTTGTATTACAGTGAATTTTTCAATTTCTTGGTGTTAATTGATTTATTTGCTTTTCTTGCTTATTTTTATAAATATCCACACATCTTATCTGATCCTAAAAATTCCTAACAAATATAATTTAAACCCTCCCACATTCCTAAATCTCAAAATTTATTGAACATTTTCCTTTTGGAAGGCATCATTTCAGATTGGATGAGGTAAGGAAGCACACAACCTTCATACATATTGCTGACTGAGGTGTGCCAAGATTTAAGCAAATTAAAGCAGGTGTGCCAGGGTTTAACCAAATTAAAGCAGGGAATCTGAGTGATTCATAATCATTTACCAGGGAATCTGAGTGACTCATAATCATTTACCAGTTACCAAATCAAGCCAATCCATCCTTGTATAAAGGTAAGGCTAGCAAAAAAATCTGTACGCGCCTAGAACCCACAAACCCCACCCCAATGGGCATGGGTATGGTTGGTGAAAATGAAAAAAAAAAAAAAAAAGGGTACGAGCCAGGTATTGCTAAAATCAATATAGGGATGGGTAAGGGTGTGGGTATTGGTCATACCTACTCCATACCCATTTTATCAATACCCACCCCATATCCGCCTCATATAAAACCCGTACTCGTTTGTTTAAAGTTTAAATTTTTACTTTGTACTTGAATATTTTGTTGAGTTGTATGGTATTCAAGATTTTAGTGGGACATTTTGTTAGAAACTGTAATTGTTAAGTCCTAATTTATTGCTTTGATTGGCAAACTTTTGGTTGTATTCAATGGGATCTGATGTGTTGTTGGAAGCTTGGTATTAATGTTACATATTGGCTATTTGATGTCGAACATGGGTATAAAATAGGTTTAATTCTTTTTTTGCTTATGTGTACCCGAATCAAACTCGCTTACTTGCTATACCGAATGGGTATGAGTATGGGTACAACTTTACAACACCTGATGAGCATGGGTCTAGGTATGGGTGTTAATTTTTAAAATGGCTATGGGTATGGGTGTTAATTTTAGAAATGGATATGAGTGAGGATGTGGTTAAACCTACCCGTAACTACCCCATTTCCACCCCTATGTAAAGGCTTTAACAATTCGGTGTCACGTGAGCACACCAAAGCCCTTTGTTTAGTGTGGCAGTACCGTACTCGTTCCCTTCTCCCTTCCGTACCATGGTTCTTCTTGGGTTTCATGTGGCTCAAATTTCGTTCTCCAGTCCACCATAGAGCACCAGAGGTCCTGGCTACGTTTCATGGCCCATGCACTTTAGTTGGGCCATGCCACAGTCCATGGTGAGCATGACGTCTGTTTCTGCTAGGGTTTCATTGATCTCGACCCTTTGTTCTTCTCTTTGATCAGCCAATAGCTTCACTATTCTTATTTTGAGAAAGAGCATTCTGAGTGAATCTGAACTCACTAGTCCAGCTCTTCTTAGGGCACATCGCTTTGAGATCAATTCTGTACCCTCCTATCACCATAGTGGATTTTTCACTCATCGCCGCCCGTGGTTTTTGCCATTTGGGATTTTCCATGTAAAACTTGGTTTTTGTTCTCTTTATCTTATTATTATTGTATTTTGTGATCCCTTATTGTTTTCACTGAAATCCTAACCGATCCTAACAAGTGGTATCAAGCCCGGTTATAGGGTGGCAATAGTCACAAAATTTGATATCCCCAAATTCAATGGGAAGATGATTTCAATATATGGAAGGTCCAAATGATAGTCATTCTCATACAGAATGGGTTGAAGAAAGCTCTTTGCGATAAAACCAAGAAACCTATTACCGTGACAAACGAACAGTGTGAGGAGCTTGATGAAAATGCTCTCTTGATGATTCAGTTGTGCTTGGCAACCCATGTTCTCCATAAAATTCTGGATAAAACCACCATGGTAAATCTCTGGCTTTGACTAGAAGAGCTATATATAACCAAGAGCCTAGACCTTGTTTAAGAAACGTCTATGCATGTTTTCCATGGCAGAAGGTACTCCTATCCAAAATCACCTTAACGAGTTTAGTTCTATTATTTTTGATATAGAAAGTCCAGATGTGAAAATCAAGGATGAGGATAAAGTAATATTGTTGTTGTCTTATTGTCTGCCTCTTATAAGCATTTTAAAGAAATTTTCTTATATTTTAACAATGACACTTTGTCATTTGAGGATGTCAAGGTCAATTTGTTGTCCAAAGAAAAATTTAATCTTTAAGTTCGTGCTAAAAAAGGTGACGGCTTATTAGAGAAGAGTGAATCCTTTTTATAAAGGGAACACATCTAAATCAAAGTTTGAGAGACATAAGTCCAACAAATCATGTCATTAATGTAGAAAGTCAGGGCATGTAATTTTTGAGTGTTTTAAGTTGAAAAACAAGAGGGAGAAAGAAGAAGATAATTCACATTCACACCTTCATAAACCTACTAAAGCCATCTTTGTTGAATCTAATTCTAAGGGTGATGTTTTGTTTGCTATTTCTGTTGAAAAAGGGAGCGTTTCTGATTAGATTCTTGGTTCTAGATGTACCTATCATATGTGTTCTCATAAGGTCTGATTTTCAACATATGATCCAGTTGACTCAACTGTTGTTCACATGGACAACAACGCCCAATGTAATGTCACTGGAGTCAGTACTATTAAAATCAAGATCTATGATTGTGTTAGCAGGACTTTATCAAATGTTTATCAAGTTCCTGACTTGAAGCGTAACCTCATTTCTTTAGGCACCCTTGAATCGAAGGGGTGCAGATATTCAATCGGATGTGGAGTTCTGAAAGTTTCCAAGGGCACTCGGATTTTGTTAAATGGTTTGAGGCAAGAAACCCTCTATATCTTGCAAGGATCTACTATGACAGACTATATGAGAGAGACAAGTCCATGCAAGTCACTTCCTATTGCTAAGTCCAAGCAACCCTTGAACCTAACTAGCATTAGGCTCACTTGATTGCCCCTCGACGCTTGACCCTACGAGGCGCTACCCTTTGGGGCCCTTTGGCAGTGTCCTTCACGAGTGTTGGTGAATTTCATCCAAGGTGAAGATTGTTCAGTTTCATGTGGCCCAATTTCCATTATCCAGTCCACCACAGAGCACCAGAGGTCTTAACCACATTGTGTAGTCAAACGGATTTTAGTTGTGGCCTTCCAGTGGCCTCCATCGACAGTCCGTAGGCCATACCACGGTCCATGGTGAGTGCGGCATCTGTTTTTGCTAGGGTTTCCTCGATCTCGACTCTTTGATCTCTTTAAAAGAGGCCTAGCCTTAGGCTCCAAGAGAGAACACACAAGCATTATTTGAGCATCTAGAAGGTTGTTCTTCTCTTTGATCAACCAATAGTTCCACTATTCTTATTTTGAGAGAGAACATTATGAGTGAATCTGAACTCACTAGTCGAGCTCTTCTTAGGGCACATCGCTCTGAGATCAATTATGTACCCTCCCATCACCATAATGGATTTTTCACTCATTGCTGCTCGTGGTTTTTTTTCCATTTAGGATTTTCCACGTAAATCTTGGTGTTTGTTCTCTTTATCTTGTTATTTTTATATTTTGTGATTCCTTATTATTTTCACTCAAATACTAACCGATCCTAACAGTTCTAATTTTGTAGTAGGATGAAATACACACACATACATCATCATCATCATCACTGAAAATGACCTAACAAAAAAGTTTACTGATTAAGTATCTCTGTCTCAATGATTATCTATAATACGAATCAGGTTATCTATGCATGTGTGTTTGTTGAAGTGATGTGTGCGCTCAAATGTGCTTGGTGTTTTAGTTAAAGTCAAATACACAGTATTGAAAGAGCTCAATTTCTATTATGAGTTGATAGTAACTCAACTCCAATTGGTAAATGACTAAAGACTAAGGGTGTATTTGGTAGGGGTAAAAATCATTTTCTCAGAAAATAATTTTATTATTTTACAGTGTTTGGTAAAATAAGGAGGGTAACTTTGTTTTCAAGGGAAAATCATTTTCCTTAGAATGAAGGACAATATTTTCCCTTTAAATGGAGAGTAAGTTGATTTTACGTTTCTTTGGCGCTCACACGATTTTATATTCTTTTTCTCTTCTGTGTCTATTTGCTTGACGTATGGTTTGAAAATTAAGGCGGTGATATATAGCTCGAAGATTAAGGCATCATACTAACGATTAGCAAAACTGTATCATCTTGATGTCAATACCGATATTGATGAATCTAACGACCATAGTTTCATTGAAATTCAAAACGCTCTGCAATTTCTCGTCAGGGTTAAGAGGATAGAGAAACTCACTAGATTTTTCCTCTTTTTTGTTTGAATTTCTACTGTAAAGTGGGAAATCGATAAGCGTTGCTAGCATCAAATTGTTGGCAGTAAGTAAGATCAAAAAAATTAACAAATGTACATATTGTCACAACTTTGATCTCGATAACACCACTATTGTAATATAATTCTCCAAAGAATAAAATATGAATTCTCATTTTTCTAAATATCTTAATTATTTTTGTTTTTCACTAATGTGCCTCTTTTTAGCTTTTTTGTTCATTTTTTGTCGATCAAACTCATTTTTCAGAAATTTCATTTCCCCTTTTACCAAACAACTGAAATATGAATTGAAAATCATTTTACATGAAAAATAATTTTCTAGAAAAATGGTTTTCAATCCTACCAAACACACCCTAAGATGAAAAAAGAGTCAAATTAAAAGCAAAAGAAGAGAAGGGACATTTCTGAATGTTCCCAAGTAAAGGTATTTGTTCCCAAAGACTCGCCCAATTCTTGCCTCCCATCACCCATTGTGGTGATGCCTGCGATTAAGAAAGTATATACTTTAAATGAAACTATAACGAAAAGGGTCCATGACTAGTGGTGGCCAAATAAGGAGGTCAATTGACTAGATCTTGGTAAATTCGTGATAAATCAGCTTATTAACTCTATGCGGCTTGTCAAATAAAATCAAGTTGGGTAGGTGTATTTGAGTCTAGAACTTGTATGGTTCAGTGTAGTCCCCAAGATGCCCCGACTAAGGTTAAAACATGGTTTTGGCTAGCAAACCATCTTAGTCTTCTTCTTCTTTTTTTTTTTTTCCCCTGACCTGAATGACTAGTCTAACTCCACATCCTTTGATGGGCCAACTTAGCCAAATCTGACTCTCCTTATTGTAATCTTACCATCGATCCTTCCATGACCCATCCATAGTAGATAATTGTTGCATACATTGTGACACTATCGCGCCATAAGTATTTCACCACAAGAACAGCTAGAACTTTCAAATCGGACAAATGCAAATTATAATCCTCTCTCCAATTATAGTAGTTTTAGTCTAAGGTAGTGTTCGGCTGGAGTGAAATGATTTTTCTAGAAAATAGTTTTTTAGTTTTTCGTTGTCTAACACAATAAAAGATGGAAAACTATTTGCCAAGAAAAATTATTTCCACCCAAATGGAGGAAAATTATTTCCATTTTGATAAGAAAAGAAGTTGATATTGTTCCTTCAACACTTTTAACGATATGTCAGCTAGAATTTATGTGCAAAATTTGATTTCAATGGTTTACATAGAAATTTGACCATCTAATCAAACAGATTAATGAGTTCAAATCCAAATTTTCAGCTTAAATTTCTTCATTTAATCAACATTTATCTCTGTCACGATAACTCAATCGATATTTTTCGCCACTTAAACACTTCGATTAACATTTTTTGCCATTAAAATATTTTCAAAGTCTGGATCAAAAATTAATTATCGGATTAGAAACATTAAAATAAGTTCAAATTTAGATTTTGACCTAACATTTCTTTGTTTACTTAGCATTTTTCTCCTCCATGACAATTTATTTGACATTTTTCGCCACTTAAACAATTTAGTCGACATTTCTCGCCACTTAAACAATTTAGTCGACATTTTTTGCCCGTAAAATAATTTCAACAGTTTGGAATGAAATTTGATCATTAGATATAGGAAAGAATAGAATAAACTCCCATTTAAATTTTGAGCTTGACATTCCTTCATTTGCTCAACATTCTTCTTAGCCACAACAATATAATCGACATTTTTCGGCACTTAAATAATTCAGTCGATGTTTTTCCCCACTAAACAATTTTAATAACTTAATCAAAACTTGATTAACCGATAAGAAATAATAAAAGGAGTTCAAACGAATTTTAAGCTCAATGTTTCTTCATTTAGTCAACATTAATTTCCGCTAGAATAATTTAGTCAATATTTTTCACTATTTAAACAATCCAACTGGCAACCTCGTTTCTACACAAAAAATAATTGACGTTGTACTAAGCCACAAATAATGCAACATGAAAATCCATTTTCTTCGAAAAGACATTTTCCATAAAAAATAATTTTTCGAAAAAACCATTTTTCTCCTAACTAAACTCTACCTAAATTTTGCCTATGTCTCTAGCTTGCCTATACGATATCTGCATGGCCGCAAAGGGGAGGGGACAATGAAAATATTATAATTAAGGGAAGTGATCTCCTTTTCTAGGACCAGGAGGAGAAGGAATTGGACCATGTATGGTATGGTTGTTTCTAAGACTAACTTTTGTATAGTTAATTACTAATTCAGTTAGTCAGATTAGCATATGCAATATTATTTACTTGAGGTTTATAATGTACCTTGTGACACCACGATCTTTTGAGACACCCCTAGAGAATCGGCTGCTTCTATGTCTCAAAGATGCCAAGTACTCCTCTTTGGACACATTTTGCATCTCTTCAAGCTCCTTCACATAATTTTCTATCTGCATAGTGGAATATTTCTTCTTATGTCAAGAGTACAGCTAAGTGTAAGTGATAATATGAGCAAGTGGTTAGAAGGTGATAAATTAAGGCCCTGTTTTTCTTATTGGTAAACCTCAATTTATCAATTTCAACTCACTTCAACCCACTTCATGAACTTTAATAAAAGAAATTACTAACTTCAACCCACTATTTTAACCAACTTCTACCCATCACATAAAAAATATATCAATTTTAATCCACTTTAATAAAAAATACCAATTTCAACCAATTTTACCCATTTCTTGACTTGTATTTCCAAAACAAAAAGAACGGGTCCTAAGTTGACAATTAATTACTAGGTGAATACAAATAGCACAAAAATATCAGTACTCACTGGAAAATTTAATATTGTTTCTGGTCCCCAATACTGAAGCGCCGCTAGGTCGTAAGTTCGAGCTGCATCCACCTTACCGTCACATGCTCCTACAATACGGCAGACCAACACAAGAATAGACAGAAAAAAAATCATGGCTGGCAAGGCCTTCTTTTCGACTTATTTTTGTTGAATTTATCAAAAAATAAAGTTGTCTAAAGAGTTGTTAGATTGCTCTACCACCCAGGTTTTAATTTTGCTCAAAACTGCCACCCACTTTATTTTTTATTCAAATTTGCCACTTGACTTTTATGCTGTTTTCACTACTACCACTCTAAACCCCCTAACAACCAGCTATAGCAGTTTCCACCCATTTTTCTTTTTTCTTTTTTTAAATGAGAATGCATATTGCTTTATTGGGTAAGAATGAAAATTCTGGAAAGATATTTCTTCTTTCAACTTCATGGCAGACTATGCAGCGTTTTATCAAACATGTAGCAGACAAAACCTAAAACAAATATTTAAGAACACATGTTTCAACTTTAGAAAATTAACAAATACCCAATATAAATAATTAATCAATAAACAGAATTGAAACCAACCCAACTCAAAAAATAAAGCCCAAAAAAAATCAATTGCAGTTTTTCTTTAAAGATCACTTTCGCATCCCCTTTTTTCCTCTTCTTCTTCTTCATTATCATCATTATCATCATCATCACCATCAAAGCCTCACCGTAGTTTCATAACAAAATTTGGAATCAGCTCAAGAGCCCAGGTGCCCCCTTTGATTGATTACCTAATCCTCTGTATTTTAATCCGCAGATGAAGACGTGATGATTTCATCACAACAAGAGCCCTTCTCCGCATCCTCATCAACTTTAACTCTCCTAGTCTCTCTCATCCCATTAAAAGTGCAGCATCATGAGCCAAAAAAGATGAACAATCAAAACACATACTTGAGATAGCACAAGCTTATCGGGATTTGAGCAAAACCCAAATTTTGATAATTTTGCTTTTATGAGGTTTAAGGAAATGAATGTAGAGCATAGAACATAAGATGAGGGGGGTCTAAGGCTAAATAGTGTATCGCAAGAGGATCATTGGCCTACGATGATAAGGAGGCCATCCGGTGGAGGAGAGATTGGAGAAGAGGGGTTTGGGGAGGAGAGATAGGGTAGGATGAGGAATGAGCTTTTGGGAAACTCGGGACAAGACTGAAAAAAAAAATTTTAAAAACTGCAAAAATTGATTGCAGTGGTACTTGCAAAATTGAAGGATGCGCTCAGTGGTAACATTGAACAAACAACAATATAGGTGGTACTTTTGAAACAAATTGAAATTTGGGTGGTAGAATACTCTAAAAACTCAAAAAATTGAATAGAATTTCTTTTTGTTAAATAAAATTGAATTTATTTTTTCTAAACTAATTTTTTTTAATGACAACTAAATTTATTTTTTAATATTGTACTTTTTCTAAAAAATGAGTTGAAGAGAATAGACCAAATAAGGCTTTTGCACGCCACTGATTTGAATTTTGGGTCATTTTGATTGAAAAATCCGTTTTTTTTAAATCAAGAAAAAAATTTTGAATTTTAAAATCAGCATTACATGTGCACAGCACCCATAACATATATTTCTTTGTTTTTATTGTGCCCGAGTTCATACCACTTTTTTATTGCGCAAAAATAGTGCATCTAACTATTTTAAATTTTTAATAATTCTTTCAGACCGAGAAAAAAAAAATCATTTTTTTGGTTAGAAAGAGGGGTAGCGAAAAAAATTTAATATAGTAGGCAACTGGTCCTAAATATAGTAATTGCTGGATAAGGAAAGGTGGTACACATGATCTCTGGCATACCATGAAACTATATTTAAAAAATGCATATATTATAATAAAGTATGCTGAATGTTAATTTTTGAAATGCAGGTTCTTACAGTCTTAAAGTAAAATTTAGATCACCACAGATTGATTCAATTGGTTTGACACTTATTCTCCTTAAATATGGTCTCGAATCGAGTCTTATAAAAGAAGAAAATCTATGATCAGATAACTCTATCCCTTATTAGGCTAACAGTAACTCGACTACAGTTAAATAAAGAATTTTTACTCATAAAAAAGCAAAAATCCTCAAAAAGTTAAATGACCAAATCTCTAAACAAACATAAGCATATATATTTTTTTAAGATCAATGCAAGGTGTAGAATGCAAATTTTTGCTACCCAATCAAGACCAGTCACGTGAAAAGAAATAAATACTTTTCTTTTTGACCAATTACAGCACGCCACGTGTTAAATTAATTACGGCATTCTATTAAATATTAAATACTTATTGGAAAAGTATGCATCTAATTAAAAAGTGCCACGTGTCATAAATGATGTAAAAAATAAATGAGACGAGAAGGAAAACCCCAACTCCAACTTCTCTATAGAAAGGGAGTTAACCCCCTCATTCAAGGGTGGACATTTTTTAGAAGAACTCTCAAGAGCTCAAGACTTTTCTCTGATAGAAGACAACGAGCACTCCAAACACGTGCCGTCTACACGCAAAAACTAAATCATTTCTTGGTAGAGATTAAGCCTCTTAGGCCATCTCTCAAGATCAAATTCATTCAAGTTATTCAGGGAAATTGAATCAGATGATTTATTATACTTGTTCTTGTAATAATTATATAGAGATTGTACTTATTCTTTGATATAAATATAAAAAATTCACTTTGTTGCTCAATTTCTTGTCTAATTGATTGTATGCTCGAAATTTGTGTTTACAAATTTGGCACGCTCGGTGGGACCTTCTCTACCTCTCATCTCTTTCTCGAAACCACAAACTCTGCATTCCCTCGAAGACGACATGGCTCCTAAGACCGCCATCCCTCAACCTTCAAGGAAAGCTATCCGATCGACATCTCAAGGATCGACATCCGCTAGCGTTACATTTAGCGAATTCATGACTAGAAGTATGGTAAAAGCTACTGCTGTGATTGCCATAAAACAATCAGTTGGGACTGTCCCATCGCAGTCTCACAAGATCCCTAGCCTTAACTCTAACCTGCCTAAAGGAGTCAACAAAGTCACTTCGCATTCTTTGAAGCAAAGATCCGTTGTTGGCTTCAAAATGCATCAAACAATTCCTCAAGGGATAGATGAGCTCCAAACTCAAGCAAACCCCGCCTTCCAACCTTTCGGTGAGGAAGATCATGGCTATACTAGTGGTGACTCCTCACCGGCATCGCCAAGAGAGTTAGTCGTTGAATCAGAGACCGAATCCTCAAATTCTGTCATTATGCCAGCCATGATGACGGAGGTGACCAGCGTAGAAGAGCAGCTCGCAAATATGAAAGCAACATTGGAGAGGCTCACTAAGGAAAGTCTAGAGAAAGACGCTCAAATCAAGCGTTAAAGTGAGCAAATTGCTACTCTGATGAAGACGTTGGAAAAGCGACTATTCGAATCCTCTAGCAAAGGCTCGGATGACGAAGAGTCTGACAAGAGTCTAACCGCAGCGAAGCCTCTGATGACGAGCGCATAAAAAAGAAGGAATCCTCATTAGGCTCGATGTCTGTTGAATAGATTCAAAGCATAATCGCAAATGCTATTAAGACCCAATTAGGGGGAGGACCTCGCAAGACGCATTTGTACACAATTATACAAAAAGGATTGATGTCCTTTGTATGTCTCATGGATACCAACCCCCTAAATTCAACCAATTTGATGGTAAGGGCAATCCCAAATAGCACATCGCTCATTTCATTGAGACGTGCAGCAATGCTGGCACCGAGGGAGACAGGTTGGTGAAGCAGTTTGTTCGATCTCTCAAAGGAATCACCTTCGATTGGTACACGAACTGGAGCCCAAGTCTATTAATAGCTGGGAACAAATGGAATATGAATTCCTCAATAAGTTCTATAGTACTCAGCACACTGTTAGTATGACAGAGCTAACAAATGCTAAGCAGTGGAAGGATGAACCAGTCCTTGATTACATCAATCGCTGGAGATCTCTTAGCCTTGAATGTAAAGATTATTTATCCGAGGCCTCTGCTGTCAAGATGTGCGCTCAGGGCATGGAGTGAGACCTGCTTTATGTCTTACAGATGAGCAAGCCTAGGACCTTTCAAGAGCTAGTTACGAAGGCACATGACATAGAAATGACGATAGCAAATCGTCGCAGCAAGCCGTCCTCTTCATATGAGTTCAAGAGAAGGACAAAGGTAATTTTAAGAGAGTTCTAAGCCTCCAAAGGCTTCAACAAAGAAAACTATGACTATTTCCACTGAAGAGCTCGTGAGGATTTGAGGGAAGTCTAGACCAAAGGGAAGAAGACTTCATTCTCTAAAGAGACAACAAAGAAGCGCCCTATATTAAACGAACTTCAAGAGAGGAAGTACCCATTCCTTGATTCAGACTTGTCGGAAATGTTGGATGACTTGCTTGAAAATAAGATCATTGAACTCCCTAAACCTAAGCGACCAGAAGAGGCTGGAAGGACAAGCGACCCAAAGTGCTGTCGTTATCATAGGGTTGTTAGCCATCCTTTAGAGAAATGCGTTACCCTCAAAGAGCGTATCATGTAGTTGGCCAAGGATGGGAGGATCATACTAGACTTAGACGAAACTGCTGAAGCCAACTGCATCGGCGTTCAATTAGAATCATGGCCTTTACGACGAGGAAGTCATACCCAACTTCACCAAGAGAGAAGATATGATCTGACTCATGCACCAAGGATCGAGTTATTCACAATTCAGTTCAGAAGTCTAGAGCCAGTTGTTGTGCCGTTGATGGTACAGACTCCTCCTCTAGAGATCAAACCCATTGTTGATATCCCGGAGGATAATGAAGAGGGGAGGACCCTTGTTACTCGGTAAAGGTCCAAGAACTAAAGGCAGGACTAACAACTGCCTCTACGCCATAGGAAGAGATAAGGGAGGAAAAAGAAACCTCAAGGTGGGAGAAGTCGGAAGAAGCCGAGGACAAATAAGAAGCAGGACATTCAACCTATAGATCTGCTTGAGCAAGAGCTGCTTACTCCTGTTACGTTGGAAGAGTTCTTCCCAGTGGGCTTTTCTGATAAAGTCACTGTTAACATGACCTCATGTACTGAGTTTGAAAATAAAGAAGATGGAGAAGAGAAAAAACAGGAAGACTCTTCAAAAAGAGATGATGAAACTCTGATTGTCTTGGAAGCTGTTAAGCCAAAATTCACTCATTGTTTTAATAATTATTTCGATTATATTATATATATTATTTCATCTAATTTATTTTATTTTATATGTTTTTTAGATTTAGCATTATAAAATAAAGAGGAGAAGAGAGGACGTCGAAGTTCGAGTTTTACACGCTTGGCTATCAAGTCGGTCCAAAAATAATAATTTATGAAAAATATTATTTGTATAATTCTTTATTTGGGCTAGAGTTACAAGAGTTGAAGAGAAGCTAGAAGTCTTGGGGGAGAAAGAGTCTAAGGGAAAAAAACCCTAATCACTAAAGCCTAAGCCCATATCACGCCTAACCCTAACCTTTCTCACCATAAATCATCTCCTCACCATCATAATAAATCATCATCATCATCATCATCTCACGCTCAACACCATCACCATCTTTGTTCACTGATCCCACGGCTGCCTAATCTCCATCATAATTCATCATCTCTATCGTCACGCCTCTTCTTCACGACACCATATCATCCTCATCGCTATCAATAACCTTCACGTCTATCACGCAGCCTTCACTCCAAAAACACCACCACACCGTGAGCATCATCATCGTCCTCAAAATAGTTTTGCTCAGCTTTTGTTTTTGTCTGTTTAGTTTATTATTAAACATGAAATTTTTGTTGAATTTTGGTAATTTTATTTTTAATATGAGTGAGTAATTGTCTTGTACTTAGTATAATCTATTTGAAACCATACTAAATTGATTATTTTGAAATAAGTTTTATGCTTTATTATCTAATTGATTTCTATTCATGATTCTATAGCGATTAGTATTTATCGTTCATGATATTCTTGTTATATTAATTAGAATGCATGCTAATTAATTTAATATGAATTCATATGATAGTTTAAAAGGCTTTAATACGTAAAAGTTATAGTCTTTTAGGCATTAGTATTACTCTAATTAATCATGGATGACTCAAACCCATCTTTTTTAATTAGATAATCGTTATAGATCTTTGTTAAATCAATTTGCTGGTAAATTGATTACAAGGCATTAGATGATGTTTTTCTAATACGTAATATTCTAGTTTGATTAAATTCTTGCGCTGGTGTGAGGTTTATCAAAATTAGTAGAGTTTATATTAGGGCTGGACCTAAGTAAACTATAATATAAGGAAAAATGGGGAAGATCTATTGGTGGGTGTCTTCTACAGTCTAACTCATGGATAAAATCAATTTGTGTGTTGATGATAAATAGTAATTTGCATGGTGGATATAGATTATACTAAGCATTTTTCATAAATTTGGTTATCAAAAAATTTGGTATCTTTGATAATTATTTGTTGCGTTTCAGTTAATTTATTTAGTTATCAATTTTTATTCGTCAATTTATAAGCTTTAATATAAATTTCGTTTGCCCCCCGCCAAAAGAGAGTCTTTTAGGAGTGTCTTGGTAATATTACATCAGTTAGACTTTAATTTTTAGTGTTACTATAATTTTCAGATTTAATTTATATTCTGTTTTGCCACTTAATTACCGGTTTGTTAGAAATTGGGTTAGAAATAGTTCATTTTGTGTTTTTTTCAAGTTTTAATCTATCGTAGGGTTTATATGTTGTCCTATTCTACCTCTATTTAATTTTGGAATTTTTCAAAATTATTTGATAATTTTTCAGAATTATTTCGTGAATTGGATATGTGTAGGTTTTTAATTCAATAAATCTGAAAGTTACATTTTTAATTTTCATTTCATGTTTTTTAGGTCTTATTAAGTCCAGAAAATTATATCCCAAAATCTGGGCAATTTTTTTATTTAATGTTGTATTTATATTAGTGCAATTTATTTTTTTTCTAATTTCAGATTTAATTTTCTGTTTTATTTTCTGGAATTAATTTTCTGTTTTAATTTTTTTGAAATTAATGACTTGTAATTCTGGGGTTATAAACTTATAAACTAGAAGAATATTAGTCTAGATTACTGTTTGTAATTTTTTTAATATTAATTTTCTACTTGTTATTTTCTGTTTTAATTTTTAGTTGAATATTGTGTTATTATTTTTGTTTTTATTTTCCAAATTATTTAGGATAGCTATCACTGTTTTATTTCCAGAATTAAGTTTAGAATATTTAGGAGCAACATTAAGTATTTTTTTAGATTTTTATTTATTAAATTGATTTATTTTAGGAATACAAAGAGAAGAAATAATAAATTAGAGTAGTAAAATCATTGGAAATTAAACTAGCTTTTTGATATAATCTTTTCTCGTGGGATCGATCCCTACTTTTCTATACTATAAATATTATTTATAAATTAAAGTAGTGGCTTAATTTGTAGCTCTACAATAAGCTTTACAAATTTTGGCGCCGTTGCCGGGGAAAGAAAATAAAATCGTTAGTTTACTTCTATTTAATTTTACTACTTTTATTGTTTTATTTTAGCTCTAGTATTTTATTTTTATAGTTTGTTTTAGTTATGAGATTAAGGAGTGGTCGTATGATCGAAAAGAAAAAGGAGTATACGTTTGAGGTGTTTGAAAGTAAAGAGATCATGTATGCTTAGTGGAGGAGATCCAACTAGAGGATCCATGAGTTTCATGATGTCGAGCCAATGACTGTAAATAAAAGTACTGGTTGGGAGGCCACCCAACATTTTTTCAGGAAAGCTTTTAATTCGCTTTCAGCATCTTCTTTTCTTTTATTAATTAGCATGCATTAGGGACAATGCATGAATTAAGTGTGAGGGGTGCATCCTGCATTTAATTCCTGTTGTATTTATTCTTAAAAAAAAAACAAGTAAAAAAATTTTTTTTTTTGATTTCCTTGTAAATAATGCATGATATGAGTTTATGCTAGGCTTGCTTGCTTTAAAAAAAAATTATTTTTCCTTAGTTATTTGTAGTTTATTCTTCTATGAGTGAAGACCTCTGAGAATGCTAGCTGTTATTCAGAGAAGTTTGAGTTGATCCCCATATATCTCTTTAATAAGTAACTGTCATAATTATTCATCTTATTTGGTCATGTATTATATCCGCTTCAGAGGTAATAAAATGACTTAGCCCATTTCCTAGACTATTGAATTAGTAGAATAACTCATTAAAAAAAGGGGAAAAAAAGTCAAAGTTGGGAATGACAAGTATCCCTTTGAGGCATGCGCTACTAGATACTACCCTTTGAGGCAATACTGTCACTGGAAAGCTTGCTTCCCATACTAGTGAGTCAATAAAATAAATAACAATAATGATGAAAATAAAATGTTTGCTCCAGTACCTCTATTTGGATAAGTGTGAGACATGGAGTGTTTAATTTCTAAGACCCTATATGGGCTTCGAATATGTGCGCAAGTGGAGTTAAGGAAAAAAAAAAAATAGAAGAAGCACCAGGAAAAAAGTACAAGGCAAGTTTAGAATCAATTTCAAGGAGTTATTCTATCTAGTTCAATTGTCTCTATAGCCATATCATGCCTCAATCTTTCTATCATAAATTTTTTAGATCTTTTGATCGGTGTATGCATATTTAAAAGAGATGAATAATTATTGATCTTGTTATTTCATTAAGGAAATGTTGTGAAGTTGATGAAGAAACTTTTTGATGGTAGTTGGATGTCTAGTAGTTACTCACTTATTGGAGAAAAAACTAATTAATTTTCAATGAAACTGTTTTTAAAGAAAGCCAATGCCTAGTATGAATATTATAGTTACGCATGACTTTATAAGAAAGGAAGAGGGTCAGTTTTAGGTCGAGTCTAAAATTTCTTTGCACGCGGACGTCCAAAGTCTAAGTGTGGGGGAATTTGTTAAGCCAAAAATCATGCATTGTTTTGATAATTATTTCAATTATATTATATATATTATTTGATCTAATTTACTTTATTTTATATATTTTTCAGGTTTAGCATTTATAAAATAAAGAGGAGAAGAGAGGACGTCGAAATTCAGGTTTTACACGCTTGGCTATCAAGTTGGTTCAAAAATAATAATTCATGGAAAGAAGCTTTATCAGCATGCATGGATTGGAGGCAAATCTTTCACCTACCAGAAGAGATGCGTTAGTGTGTCGCCACTACCCTCCACCATCCAGAGCTTTATGCCAACAAGGTCAAAAACATTGAAGAATCCTCGAAAGGCCTTGCCCAGTATGCAATTTGCAACACCGCTATCACTTTCACTGATGACGCTTTGTTGCTAGGCTCCAAACCTAATAACCATCCCTTATTTGTGACTGGTTATATCAAAGAGCAAAAAGTCAAGCATATCTTGATAGATGGAGGTTCAGCAATTAACATCATGCCTAAATCTACGATGAATGAACTGGGTATCACGGTAGAGGAGCTTTCTAAGAGTCGTATGGTGATTCAAGGATTTAGCTTGGAGAGTCAGTGTGTAATTAGCATGATTCGCCTAGAGATAACAATGGGAGACCTACTAACATCTTCAATCTTCTATGTAATTGACTCTAAGACGTCGTACAAACTGTTACTTGGACGCCGGTGGCTCCATGAACATAGAATAGTGGCTTCTATCCTCCATCAATATCGTAAGTATTACCGTGGGGGCGAGAAAAAGATCAATGGTGATGTCAAGCCATTCACAAAGGCAGAATCGCATTTTGCCGATTCTAAATTCTTTGAAGAGGGCACTTCACTTAAGGAAACTATGCCTTCAATAATTTCCTCCACAGGTAGCATCGAGCCAAAGACTGCCTATAATTCTAAGGTAATATTGAGGCCTGACGGCCTGAAACAACAAGAGTATTGTAAGGTGAACATCGAATAAGAAATTATCACCAGACCTGTTAAACAAGCTGCTAAGCAAGTGGTAGTCTCCACAAAACGCATGCCACCAGTCTTAAGGTATGTTCCTAAAGCTCGTCGCAAGGAAGGAGAAACACTCTTTAGTGGGTTCGTAAGTGGAAATAATAGGAGCAAGCCTATTGAGAAGGATCGCCAGGCCAACTTGAGCACCCTTAAAGAAAGTGTAACATTGTCAACACGAAACATGTACCAACCAAAGGTGAGCAATCCCCCTCTGCCTGGATTTGTCTCTTGTTCTAAGACCTTATTAGATGAAGAGGAGAACTTGCCAAATACACGAACAAAGGAAGGATTTGATTCGAATGCGTATAAACTTATGAAGAAAGCGGGCTATGATTTTAACAATCCTGTTGCATTAGGGAAGGTAGTGGAGGTGGAAACCTATGGCCTTAACAAAATGCAGAAGAAGATTCAAGAGCAAGGAGGTCTAGTAGAAGTCCCAAACGTAGGCCTTGGTTATACACCGGTGCAGCCAATCAAGATACCACAGCGACGCAAGGCAAAGCGAAATATGGTTTAACACATCCCTGCAGAAGAAATGAATGAGAGTGAGGATGAAAATGCTCAGCCTCCTATAAAGCCTTCTGTATTTGATAGGTTATAACCATCCGCCTCAAGGAAATGCCCATCCGTCTTCATCAGAATTGGGGGAGATCAAAACTCCAAGTCTTCTGTGTTCTAGAGGGTAAAGAATCGTGCACAAGCAAGGCATTCAGTGTTCAGTAGAATCACGCAAGCAAGAGAATCATCGGATCCACTACCCCAAGAACAAAAGGGTTCGATGTTCAATCGACTCGGTGATGGAAATGAAGTACAAAGCTCTATCCTGTCTTGCATGACATAATTTTCAACCCTTGATGTAAAGACAAATGGCTCATTAAGGGTAAGGAGAAACACTATGGTCTTTACTGGTCTGCCTAGTAATTCCGACATCAACAAAGGGGATGACCAAGAGAAAGTGACTTCTAATCATATCACAGTTCAAGAATATAAAGACTCAGAGATAGAAATAGAAATTGTAGAGACTCCAAAAACCCTCGAGGATGGGGCAAGCTATGATAGATGATCTAAAGGAATTGAATCCTGGTAAGCCTCGCCCTATTTATATAAGTGCATCGTTGACATCTGAGGAAGAAATGCAGTACTTTAATCTCCTCTTAGAATATAAGGACCTGTTCGCATGGAGCTATAAGGAAATGCCAGGACTCAACCTAAGAATTGCAATCCATCGTCTGTCCATCAAAAAGGGTGTGTCTCCAAAAAAGCAGCCCCAGCAACGTTTTCGTCCAGAGTTGATACCTAAAATTGAAAAAGAAATGAATAAACTCATTGAAGTAGGGTTCATTCGAGAAGTAAGGTATCCAACCTAGATCGCAAACATCGTTCTTGTGAGGAAGAAGAATGGATAACTTCGTATATGTGTAGACTTTCGAGATCTCAACGAAGATTATCCGAAAGATGACTTCCCGCTGCCTGTCACCGAGCTCATGATTGATTCGACTACGGAACACGAGCCCTTATCATTCATGGATTGTATGGCGGGGTATAATCAAATCCAAATGACACCGACAGACCAAGAGGCCACGACCTTTTGCACCCCCAAAGGCAACTTCTGCTATAAAGTGATGCCCTTTGACCTAAAGAATGCGGGGGCAACATATCAAAGGGCAATGCAAAATATTTTTGATGACATGCTCTACAAGACAATTGAGTGTTACGTTGATGACTTAGTGGTCAAATCAAAAAAGAAATTCGACCACATATAAGATCTTCGTCAGGTCTTTGAATGACTGTGAAAATGTCAGTTGAAGATGAACCCATTCAAGTGTGCATTTGGTGTCACTTCTGGAAAATTCTTAGGATTTGTTGTTCACCATAAGGGGATAGAGATTGACCAATTGAAGATCGAAGCAATCCAAGATATGCCTGAGCCTAAGAATCTCAAAGAGCTTCGTGGTCTTCAAGGTTGCTTGGCATATGTTTGAAGGTTCATATCAAATCTTGCTGGTCGTTGTCATCCCTTCATCCACCTCATGAAAAAAGGAGTATCTTTTGAATGGGACGAGTCATACCGCAAAGCTTTTAAGAAAATTAAGGAGCACTTGTCAAATCCTTTAGTGTTGGGAGTGCCAATCCCCAGCAAGCCTCTTATACTTTACATGCGGCTTAAGAACGGTTAGTGGGGGCATTATGTGTTCAAAAGAATGAGGAATAAAAGGAGGTGGCTCTGTACTACTTAAGCCGCACGTTGGTTGGGGTCGAACTAAAGTATTCTCCCATGGAGAAGATATGCTTATCACTTATATATTTTCCATTCAAAAACTAAGGCATTACATTCAGGCATATACAGTGCAAGTGGTTTCTAAAGCTGATCCCATCAAATACATCTTGTCAAGGCTAATCCTCAGTGGGCGACTTGCGAAGTGGGCTATGATCTTGAAGCAGCATGATCTTGCCTATGGGCCACAGAAGGTAGTCAAAGGGCAAGCGCTAGCGGATTTCTCAGTAGATCACCCAATTCCTGATGAGTGGGAGCTAAACGATGACTTACCAGGTGAGGATGTGTTCTTTGTCGATATTCTCCCGCCTTGGGAAATGTATTTGACAGAGCCGCAAGAAGCGATGGGGCTGGTATTGGTATAGTGTTTATCTCCCTTGAGAAGTATGTCCGCACCTACTCCTTCATATTAACCCAGTTGTGTTCAAATAACATGGCCGAGTATCAGGCATTAATCTTGGGCCTTTAAATGGCTATTGGAATGGGAATCAAAGATCTCGACATCTATGGTGACTCGCAATTGGTCATCAAACAACTCCTCGAAGAGTATGAAGTCAAAAAGGATGATCTTATTTTGTACTACAGGTGTGCCTCGTGATTGTTAAGCAAGCTTGACACCGTCAAGTTAGAGCATGTTCCTAGGAGTGCCAATAAGGTGGCTGATGCACTTGCAAATCTTGCAGCCACTTTGGCACCAGGGGCAAAGGAAAATATGAATGTCCCCATCTACAATCAATAGATCGTTGCACGCATTGATGAAGAGTTTGAGGAAGACGTCATGATGTGGATTTTATATTTCATTTTAAAACTTTTTTTACTTGCAAGTGTACAAGGTTAATTGTAGACAAGAGATTATAGGGGTGTCAATCCCATGATGAGCAATATTGATTTTTAACTTCAACTCTTCCAACTATAAAGAATAAGTTGAATGAGGAGTATAATTATCGATATAATTACAGAAGCAACAAGAAGAGTAAAAGTGTCAAGTAAAGAGAATTTAGATGAAAGAATGTTATAGGATTTCGGATTTCACCTTTGATAATATTGAATTGCTAATTCAAATGGGGATTTGATTTGTCTCTTGTGCAACTTAAGCTACAAGCATTAAATCATAAATTGAAAAGATGAATTATAATTATCAAATAAAATTGTTTATCTAGTGGCTTAGTATGAATTATTCTTTTTAGATATAACTCATCTAATTTCTAGTATAAGTTATTCAATTTTAACAATTACAATTTTAAGGCCATTTGCATAATGTCATATTAGCCTACAAGGTCTAATATTCATTTGAGATAGCAAATTAAACTATTGTAATCAATATGATTAAACAATAGTATTAGAACGTATAAGTAGATTAAGATCAAGTTTACACTCAAAATTATGCAATCAAAGAGATAAAAATTACCCCAAAAGAAATTAGCAAAAATAATATTATTGTCAAGGATCCATCCTAATCCTAGGAATGAATAGTTTAGCCGACCATAGTTAGTGAAAACACCATTATAATCGGTATATTTCACTACCTATGTTGAAACTTTTGTACTGAATTACAAACTAATGAAGTAAACACTCTCAAATTTGACTCACAAATGAGATGTGAAGAGAAGAGAAAAATAGCCTACAAGCTTATTTTCTTTCAAATCCCTCAACCTATATGAATTTGTCTTACAAAATACTCTCAACTCTCTAAAGAAAAATAGAAGGTGGAAGGTAAAATGCTTGGTTGAATGGATGAGTGCATGAATGGTTTGAGATAAGAGGGTGGTGTGGTGTGGTGTGGTGTGTTCCTAGTGAGAGAAGAGGGAAGCCATATATATAGATGGTGATGAAGGTGATGATAATGATGAGGGAGTGTGGGATAATGGTGATGAGAGTTTTTGAAAGAAAAGGGTGTGAGGTTTTCGTAATATTTCCTACTAGGGTTTTCTTCTTTAAACTCCTTCTCTTCTAAGTCTTCCAGTTTCTCTTCAATTAGGAGTAATAATTTTATAACCCTGGGCCAAATAAATTATATGGAAATAATATTTTTCCATAAATCATTATTTTTGGACCGACTTGATAGTTTAGCGTGTAAAATCCGAACTTCGACGTCTTCTCTTCTCCTCATTATTTATTAACGCTTAACACTTTTCTTCTTCTTTTTTTTTTCTTTGGGCTTGAGCTTTAGACATTGCACATGTGAGAGGTTCGAGTAAATTAATCAATTCCATCCAAATTCTTCTATCTTTATTCTACCTGAAAATCACATAAAATATGCATTATTTACTCATAAAAATATATTTCAAAGACTTGAAAGTAGGTAAAATAAAAGAGAAAATTACATATAAAATATGAATTATCAACTCCCCCACACCAAAACTTTGCTAGTCCTCAAGCAAAGAACAACCATAATGCATAAGTTCACTTAATCCATCAAGTAGAATAAGATCAAGGAAGAAAATCAAGTGATCCAACTATAAATGCCCACTTCACATCACATATTTCAATTCACTACCAACCCACAACTCATTATCAAACACTTCTAATTCCAACTAAGTCAATAGGCCAAAATTCAAGCAAACTAAACACATAATAACACCATGTAGTAAACCGTAAGCGCAAAACTTCACCCCACATAACAAAAATCACAAGAGCATCTTTAAAATCAAGTTCCCAGTGCCAAGTCACCGTATCAACCCTTTTCTTTTTTTTCTTCTTTTTTTTTTCTTTTTTTTGTGACCTTGAATTTGTCAAAAGCTACTTGATTCCATGTGCTTTTTTGAGTGGATAAAGATATGAGTAAAGATGACATTCAGAGAAACACTTAGTACATATTCAGGCGATTAAAGATATAGATAAAGATAGAACCTAAACATTGATACCGGAATCAAAACTTGAATAATTCAATTTATTTTAATTATTGATTGAAAAGTCAAAGGGGAACTCAATGCTTATCAAATACTCAAGGTGACATTGAAAATTGGTTACATCTCAAACTCAAAATCGACTACATAATGACATTAACACAGCAAAAATCTTGGCCACCAACTAGTCAAAACTAGAAGTAATCTCTAATGAGCATGAATCACATGAATCAAATCCACATAATAAGAGTAGAACATGCATAATCATAGCACTCAAGCTTTTCCCAAAATCAAATTCACCCAAAGATTTTCAAGTTTAAATTTCCTCAAAATTTTCAATTTGCCTTCCCCCCACACCTAAACCTTACATTGTCCTCAATGTAGAAAACAATAAGAAAGAGGAAAATGGAGAAAAGAGCAACACAACCCGACAGCATGAGGAAATCATATCCATATAAGCCGAATAAGTCAAACTCATAAAGTACCTTCACAACCACCACCAACCACAAAAACTAAAAATCAAGTGAAGAATCACACCCAAAAACACAAGCACACCAAAAAGAAAAGAAAATAAAATAAAATAAAGGACTCAAACTTTCCTAAAAAGATTGGGTTGCCTCCCAACAAGCGCTAAGTTTTGTGTCTTCAGCTAGATAAGGTCCCACCCACTAATCAAAGTAGACAGGGTCTACTAGATTGATGGATTCACTCAAACCAAGGTCAATATCATGAGTCACAACAGGTTTCAAACGTTGACCATTTACCATAAGAACTCTACCATCTTGGGGATCCATAATTTGAACTGCCCCAGAGGGAAACACTTGTTGGACAACAAAAGGACCACCCTATCTAGATCTCAACTTGCTAGGAAATAGTTTAAGCTTAGAGTTAAAAAGCCAAACCTTCTGATTAGATTCAAAAGATTTGCGAGAAATCATTTTATCATGAAAAGGTCTAGTTTTGGCTTTATAAATCTTAGCATTTTCATAGGCTTCATTAGATAATTCATCTAATTCATTCAATTGAAGTTTACGGTTAGAACCTGCTTGTTTCATATCAAAATTAAAAGCTTTAATAGCCCAAAAAGGACGGTGTTCTAATTCAACTATCAAATGACAAGCCTTATCAAAAAGAAGTCGGTAAGGAGACATCCCGATAGGAGCCTTAAAAGCAGTACAATAGGCCCAAAGAGCATCATGCAATCTCAAAGACTAGTCTTTTATATCGGGTCGAACCGTTTTCTCAAGTATAGACTTGATCTTATGGTTAGACACCTCAACTTGACCACTAGTCTGAGGATGATAAGGAGTAGCTACTTTATGAGTCACAGAATACTTTCTAAGCAAAGTCTCAAAAGATCGATGACAGAAATGACTAACTCTTATCACTAATGAGAGTTCTAGGGGTACTATATTGACAGAAAATAGACTCGTTCACAAACTTAACCACAACCTTGTGGTCATTGGTTCTAATAGCCTGAGCTTCGACCGATTTTGACACATAATCAACAGCAACCAATATGTGTACAAAGCCAAAAGATGAGGGAAAGGGACCCATGGAATCAATACCCCACATATCAAATATTTCAACAATCAGAATAGGGAAAAGGGGCATCATATCACGACGGGACAGGGCACCCATACGTTGACAATGCTTATAAGCAAGACAGAATTGGTGAGCACCGCTAAACAGAGTGGGCAGAAGAACCCACTTTGTAGGACTTTAGCAACTGTCCTACGATCTCCAAAGTGACCACCCCAAGCATAAGAGTGACAAAAGGTGAGAATACTATGAATTTCACTCTCGGGGATACATCTACGTACCACTTGGTCAGGGCAATGTTTGAAAAGATAAGGGTCTTCCTAATAGTAATATCTTACCTGTGAGAAGAACCTATCTTTCTCTTGTTTGGACCAGTGAGGAGGAATATTTCCAGTGGCAAGGTAGTTCACAATGTGAGCAAACCAAGGGAGAGGAGTATGTGACACAGCAAATAGTTGCTCATCAGGAAAGTGGTCAGAAAATCCAACTGAGTCATCAGTACACTCAGTAAGGATTCTAGACAAGTGGTCTGCAACAGAATTTTTAGAACCTTTCCTATCTTTTTGTAATAACCCGACCCTAACCCATATTTATTTATTTAAATCATGTTTATTTATTTAATTAAACATGTGTACTAATTTAATTTATCAAGTTTATAGAGTTAATCACTCATGGTTATTTGTTTAACCAAATCATGTTTATTAATTCAATTACAATCAATTTATATATTTATCGAATTAACTTATGCCATTTAAATTTTTCACTTTCATTTATCAAATTAAATCATCCCGGTTGGGGGATATTTCATTTAGGTCCCATTTTGCAATTCAAGTTTCATTGATTGTTAATTTCAGTTTTGTTGATTAATTAAATATCGGGTGAATTGATAGTAGGTCTCGAGGATTATGGTTTAAGATATTATTATTATTATTATCATCATCATCATCATCATCATCATCATCGTATTATTGTTATTATTATCATTATTATTATTATTATTTTCATAACTTTGCAAACATTTAATTTTGAGTTTTTCGCACTCGATTTGGTTGTTTTTCCGAACTCGAGCTTGTTTAAGGTCAATTTCGGCCCAAAAGTCTTTGCCACATTTGTTTAGTTAATTACCCTTGATTAAGCCTAATTTATAATTAGCAAAAGTGACTTTTGAAGCTTTAATTTTAGCCAAGTATTTATCTTCATCTTTGCACCAAGTGCTTTGCACTAAGTGAGTTCAAGGTTTCTCTTCTCCCTCTTCTTTCTCTCTCTAGCCAGCCACCCTCTCCCCCAAGCTTCCACCACTATTTTTGGTGAGTCTCCGGCCAAGTTTGCTGCCCCTAACATCCCTCCACCACGAGCTACCACCTCGCATCCTCAAAACCACTAAACTCCACCTCTATCTCTATTCATCTTCAAAGTAAGTGATCTTGATCTTGTTAGTTTTGATGTTTTATTTTAGTTTTGATTCTTGTTTTGATATTTGTGATCATTGATCATGAAGTTTCGATAAGAACAAGAGTTATTTTGGTATTGATCATGGTGGAGTTGAGCTTGAACCATGCTAGGGTTAGGGGGTGATCATGTTCATGCAAGCTTAAATTAAAACCATGTTTATGAATTGATTTGTATTTGATTTTGCATTCTTTAGTTTTATTGATAGTTATGATGATGTTTTTTGTGATTTGCAATGATTTCACGTGAGGTTTTATGTGAAAAAGGAAGAGAAATTTAAAACAGTGAAGGACTGGAATTTCAGGAAAACAAAGCTGACTTTGGGATTAAACTGGTAATGATCAATCTAGACAAAAATTATGATTTTTGATGGGTAGATAGCTCAGTGTATTAGTTTTAAAATTCCTCTTGAATCTCCTTAATCCGAGGTCTGTGGAAAAAGTTATGGTCGTTTTATCAAACCAGCTTAGAATGAGATCAAAACTAACGGACTTGTGTTTCAGTCCCATTTTGGAAATCCTATTATGGGAATCATGTTTTGCATTGTAAATGAAAGTTTTTAGGGACTTATCAATCTTTTCATATTGGGGTTTTAGGTCTCCATTTGAGGGCTAGAATGAAAGTTATAAATTTTTGAATTGAACTGACCTGTTTGGGTGTAAATCAGGTTGTTATTGCAATTTCTTTGTAGTGTATACTTGGAGGAAAATTCAAAACATTTTACTGCAGATTGTCCATATTAGTTTTGAATTTTCTGTAAGATCTCATAAATTTTAGTTGAGTATTTTGAGTTTGATGGTTTTTGGAAGTATTTTGAGTAATAGTATAAAGAGCAATAATAAAGATTAAGTGAGACTGATCATGCACTCATTTTGTGTATTTTGGGCCAACTCATTTAAGGGGAAAATAAATATTTATAGACTTTTATGGAGCTTTTAGCTTGATTAATAAGAAAGAAGAAGACAAATATACAATTTGGGAGCTTGTTTATGAGCTTTGATTCAATTATGGATTTTACAAAGAAAATACCAAGCTTAGTGAGCGTAATAGCTTCTATCGAGTTCAATGAATCATTTGGAGTGGAATTCTATATCTAATGGATTTATGAAGGAAATATGAGAAGTGGGAGAGTTGTGACTCAGAAACCATATTTATCAGACCAAGTTATTGCAATTTGTACTATTTGAACCAAGCTATATCTGTCTTAGCCTCAGACCTCTATTACTTACTCAATTTAAAATGTATCAAATGTATTTATCAAGCCAATCTAGTGTACTCGCTGTTATCTTGAACCAAGCTATACATCAGCGAGCCTTAAACTTGTATCAGCAACTTATTTCAGAAAAGGCCATAACCATTCTCTCAATTATCACCATCAAGGCCTTTTCCTCTGTAATATCATTTATCTCATTGTGGACTATTTTACTTCTATTTACTTTATATTGGATTTAATTACTTTCATCAATTCAGTTTTGAAGTTATATTAAAGTACTCGCTATGTATACCATTTAATTACTCAATTTCCATTACACATACTTTTGCTTACTTAATTATGCGAGTAAGGATCATTTACTGACTACGCATACCTACAATGACATTTATGAAATAGAGTTAAGGCCTAGTTATCGTTTCCCATTATACATAAGTCTTATCAAATCAGAACATATTTATCAAGTCAGATGACATTTATGAAACAGCTGACTTGTATCAAGTCAGATGTCATTTTTAAAGACTCAAGGTACGTCCATTGTCTGTATCTTTAAAAAGCAGATCATGTTTATCAAGTTACAACTCTTAATGAGTTTATCAATGAATCAATTTATATAGTGATTTGTCATTTAACTTATGATCCTGTCAGTTATCATCTATAGGGCGTCAGTACATCATTTACCCGTACGGCTTCAGGCCAACTCTTGATTAGATTGACAGGTGTACACTTATGTATAGATCATATCTGTGCAAGAGGTTCACATCCAGATAATAATGAGCAATTCAGTTTCATATTACTTCCATTTTTATTGTTATTGCCAACTAAATGAATTGCAAAGACGGGTACCCATCAACAGTGTTTCGATGCTCATTTTACAATATAGAAATGTATGTACTGAGTTTTTGCTCATATTTTCGAATTGTTTTCATGTTTTTCATTTTAGGTGATAAAGTATCACATGTTTCTTCATTTAGCAAGCCCTTTTGGAACTCGTCAGATGCTCACAGTGGATTCAGCATAGCATGAATATTGAAGTCAACCTTAGGGTCAAGTTACTTGGGTGGTATGGAGTGTGAATTAGTACATGGTATGATTGAACTATTATGGGCTTTGGTCTTGAAGGGCTTCAGTTTAATAGATTTTGTGATTGTGAACACGAGTTGCAAGATTTAATCATTTCAGTGAGCCTTGTCCTTATCAAGACGGCGGTAGCGCCTTCTTTTATTAAGTCTTCCGCTGCAGTTTTCTATGAATCATATCATTAGCATTTGGGGGCGTTACAAATTTGGTATCAAATCCTAAGGTTTAAGGGCCACTATGAGCTATTAAGTGTTTATGAGTTAGTTATCAAGGTGTGTATGAGCTATGTTGGACCCAGTAAATGACCTATTGCTCATAAGTTCATATGTATGGGCATATATGGAGAAACCATTTTCATTTGGATGACTCAATCATTTGTTAATATGATGACATTCAAGCATGAGCAAAGTGGACTGTCGAACCATTTGGGCCACCTGCTATTGAGGCAAGTTCTCATTTATCTGGAAGTTGCATTGCATGTTTCATTTCTCATATTTGTTTAAACTTCTGTAATCGTGCACTCCGGGTGTGTAACCCGTTGAGTTATGAACTCCGGTGTGTGGCCGTTGAGCTATTGAAGTATTTCTCTCCATTTCAAGTATCTATTGTAAGGCTTTAAGCCTGGGTTTTAATCAGTTTTTAGATGGAACTCTGTCCATTTTACCCCAGGATTTGAGAGTCTTATTGAGGTGTGTTAATATCCCTACTCTGGGGTACAGTGATGGTTGAAACTCAAGGTGGGGATGCCATTTACAACGTCTTAAGGGATCAATACAGTGTCAAGTTAGATGTAAACCTCTAAATGAGGAAATGCCTTGCGGGGTAATATCTTTGAGGTGAACTAGTATGAGATGAACACTACAATGAGTGCTTATATATGGTGATAACAATTAGTAGCTTATGGTGTACTACTTGGCATATATATATGTGTGGGACCAGCAAGATTAAGCTGCCATGTATAGCAATTATTTGGTCTTGACACTAAGGCCTCACATCAGCAATGCTCTCATTACTTTCTGTAATTGACTTATTTCTGCCCTAGTTACCTTGAATTGTTCGGAGGCATCATTTCTTTGCTGCTAACACTCTCTTGATTTGTAATGGGGTGTTTATGGAAATTCTCACATGTGTTCTATGGGGACTTTTTCAAGCACATCTGAGCAACCTTTCTTATAGGTGATTCAAACCCTGACAATCATAATTGTTTAATTCTCTATTTCCATGATGGAGCCTATAATGACCCCCGGTGTGCATTCCTATATGATTTGCAGTTCTTTTTAAGCATATTTGACTCATTCTACTTGCAGCTCAATTTACAGTTCTTCCTTAGCATATTTGACTATTCTACTTGCAACTCAGTCATTACTATGATCATATTTTTACTGTCACCTACTTGGACTCATTACTTCTATTTAGGCACTATTCATTTATTGCTTGTAAAGCCTTTCGTTGCTTCAAACTTAGTCATTGAGCGCCTTTTAGCAATTAAATCGGTCCATATTGTTCGTGTTTCTATAGCACCGTAATGTCATGCTGGCACACTACTCTATGGTTATGACTGCATGTCGTTATTCAAGTTATTTTGGTAATTCTTTCTTTTCTAGTACAGCCTAACTTAGTAATGATAAACAACAATTTGTGCTATTTTCATCTGCCAGTAGTTTTGAAGTTTATATGCCTACCCAAGACATCTATTTACTGCAAAATGTATTATTGATGGATGTCATCATGTTCAGTCATAAGATTGACTCCTTCATCTTGACATATTGTCCTTTCACATACCAGATGAATAAAATTTTCCTTCTGATAGTGTTGACCCTTATCTTCGTCATTTTACTCACATACGGATACCGTATATGAGTAAAATGAGCCGCTTTGGTAACCTGTTACATTTCTTCACCTTCATTACTTAATACTCCCTCTCAACTTGACAGCATCGATCATTTACTTTACTATCATGACCATCATGAATAAACTGCATGTCTTGTATATGCTACAAGTCATTTTTATACCTTGCCTCTTTCATTGCGATTCTTCATCCTTTCATTCATTCAGCTTACATGTCGGTCCTTTCTAACCAATAAAGAAATATCTTTGCAAGAGTTCATATTGTGGTTACATCTCTTTACATTTTAGATTACCCCATGTCATTTCAATTTACTGAGACTAGTAGGCAGTTGAATGTTTATCTTCTATACACATGCTTCTAGTAGTATTGCTGGAACCATATTCACTAGACATTCAATTCAGTTTGATTGGCAGATCTGGTAACATTATGTGGGTGAACTGACTGTGTACTTGCAGGACTAAGATGATTGGTAAGGATCTTAGGATTAGCTTGAGAAATGAGGATTGGCTAAACGTGCATTTCTACGGGCCGAGGGAAGAAAAACCCTATTTATCCCCTCAATTATATAGTGCGAGCAAGTGAATTATCATGTCAGTAATGCATTGAATATTAGTGATTTATCAACCACACTCGGTATATCTATGTCCATATTTACAGTTGGTAGATTTAGAGATGGTCCATCTGAGGACTATCAGGATTGTTTCTCCTTAAGAAACATTGATTTTCAGATCAACCTAGTTCTAGGTGCTCAATTCATTTTCAACACCCCTGTCATATGACCCCCAACAGAGTCCAAAGAATTAAAGATTCAGTGGATGACTTATAAAGGATTTGTTTGACCAAGTGTGTCCCCGTGGGGAACCTCAGGTTTATATAACGAAGAAAGGCAGAATCTTATGGTTGTGTACTATGTACAGAGAGTCGCACAAGATCACTATCAAAATAAGCGCCCTATACCTTGCACAAATGATTCATGGGGTTAACTGCGAGTAACCAAAGTCTTTTCCAGGAATGATTTAAGGTTCGAATATCACACCTAAACTATGAAACCATAATTTATCTTTTACAAGACTACCCATTAATAGTAATTCTTATTGCTTGTCTTATCTTCAAAACTTGATACTATCCAATGTTGTTTAAGCTTCCTTACATTTCAACCCGATGTTCCTATTAGCGTGATCTTCCATGTCTTTGCAAACCCATTGTTAAACGTGCAATACATTCTTGTTCAACCCTATATGGCTGTCAACAATCCTGTGCTCTCGACCTTCACCATCTCTATTTCATAATCTCGAGTTATAGTTCATTTTGTTGAAAGCTGATTCCCACATCTACCTTACATCTCATTTATTCATAATAATACGCTCGTATAACTTGTCCTGAATTCATAATGTAATTCAGCTCTCTTTGGTGTGAGTGATTGCGATTGTCATAATTCTCTTACTCTCCTTATTTTGAACTTCAACTCCTACCCATATATCCTACATGCTCATAAGTAAACTTTAGCTTTTCTGTTCAATCTTATTACTGGACTTGAATTGGTTTCATATAAGCAAAGGCACATTTCTCATGTCACTTGTTCAATCCATTTACTTATCCATTGGTACTTTGCTCGTTCAATCTATTGACCTATCCATTGCATTTTAGCGGTTCAATCTATTGATATATTTATGGAACTTGCAATTCTCACACCTATATCTTATAGCCTCATAAGTAAACTTCAGTAATCCTTATTTAATCTTATTGTCGTACTTAACTTGGCTCCATATGAGCAAATGCATGCTTCCACTGCAGCCTATTCAATCCATTTATCTATTCATTAGACCTTGCTTGTTTATCCAATCTATTTATCTATCCATTGGCACTTTGCTTGTCTAATCCATTCATCTATCCATTACACTTTGCGTATCCAATCTATATTTCTATTTATTGCACATTGCTTGTCCTATCTATCTATTGCACTTATCTTGTTCCTTGTGGCTATAAAGTCACCTATTTGAAGCTCAGTCGCTTGTAATGTTGTTTCCAATTCATCATTTAAACTCGAGTATAACCATGCCATCTTTCCCCTTGGTTGATTATTTATTGGACCCTTTATGATCCATATTTATACACCACAATTCTTGTGGCATTATATTTCAGAATTCCTAATACACTTATGTTAATCTTTATTCTGCCCCCCATGTGAATCCCATCGTTATAAATCTTTTCTAGTCTCATTGTTCATTTCTTTTGTATGCAATGATTCGCTTGGCTAAGAATTTCATCACTCTCATCCCTAACCATGGTCATTTCATTGCCCATTATCAACTGGGAGCAGATCCTTGAGTAGTTTGATAAGGGGAGATCCTGTGAGACATTAGGATGATCAAATGAGGAGATTTTGATAAGGGCATAATCTTAAACACTGTCTAATTATATTGGAGTGAGCCAGAAGAAACATTGAGTACAAGGTCAGAGCTAACCCAAGCAAGCATTAAATTCAAGTACATGTTGAGGTGATACAAGGTTGACAAAAGAGTTGTGCTGGCAAAATAAGGAAATAACCAAAGTCTCAGATGGGTTATAAAGTATTTCAAAAAGACTTTTCTAGTTAAGGTAGTAAGAGACCGACTATCCAAGGACAATTAGGGACTAGTTACATGGGGCCTTACGATTCATAGAAAAGTTTAATCCTGTAGCTTGTTGACTGCACTTACATGTTGAAACCGAACACGTATATAACGTGTTTTATAGCTCGTAATAGTATCAGAATACTTATTAGGGCATACAACAGCTTTCATTGATGGATAAGGTGATGAACCAATAGTGAGCACCTCCTCACTAGCAACAAGGTTCTTTTCTGTCGAAAAGAATATCAATTTTGACTCAAAGTAATTGAGTTCATTGAGGTTATTGTGTGAGAAATACCTGGATCTACTACTGAAATAGGGGATTAAGTAGTTATACAATACATAGACACCCTTAGTCGGAGTACACTGGGCAAATTATACATCTTCACAGGAAAGCAATGGGAACCGATGACCCATGTGTTTTTAACGACATTGCATACATTTGGCAAGTGTTACAAGTTTCGAGGACGAAACTCTTTAAGAGGGGAAGGCTGTAATGACCCAACCCTAACCCATATTTATTTATTTAAATCATGTTTATTTATTTAATTAATCACGTGTATTCATTTAATTTATCAAGTTTATGGAGTTAATCACTCATGGGTATTTGTTTAACCAAATCATGTTTATTAATTTAATTACAATCAATTTATATATTTAACGAATTACCTTATGCCATTTAAATTTTTCACTTCCATTTATCATATTAAATCATCCCGGGTGGGAGATATTTCATTTAGGTCCCATTTTACAATTCAAGTTTCATTGATTGTTAATTCCAGTTTTGTTGATTAATTAAATATCGGGTGAATCGATAGTAGGCCTCGAGGATTATGGTTTAAGATATTATTATTATCATCATCATCATCATCATCATCATCATCATCATTATTATTATTATTTTTATAACTTTACAAACATTTAATTTTGAGTTTTTCGCACTCGATTTGGTTGTTTTTCCGAACTCGAGTTCGTTTAAGGTCAATTTCGGCCCAACAAGTCTTTGCCACATTTGTTTAGTTAATTACGCTTGATTAAGCCTAATTTATAATTAGCAAAAGTGACTTTTGAAGCTTTAATTTCAGCCAAGTATTTATCTTCATCTTCGCATCAAGTGTTTTGCACCAAGTGAATTCAAGGTTTCTCTTCTCTCTCTTCTCTCTCTTCTTTCTCTCTCTAGCCAGCCACCCTCTCCCCCAAGCTGCCACCACTGTTTTTGGCGAGTCTTCGGCCAGCCTTCGGCCAAGTTTGCCGCCCTAACATCCCTCCACCACTAGCTACCACCTCCCATCCTCAAAACCACTAAACTCCACCTCTATCTCTATTCATCTTCAAGGTAAGTGATCTTGATCTTGTTGGTTTTGATGTTTTATTTTAGTTTTGATTCTTGTTTTGATATTTATGATCATTGATCATGAAGTTTTGATAAGAAGAAGAGTTATTTTGGTATTGATCATGGTGGGGTGATCATGTTCATGTAAGCTTAAATTAAAACCAAGTTTATGGATTGATTTGTATTTGATTTTGTAATCTTTAGCTTTATTGATGGTTATGATGATATTTTTGGTGATTCAGAATGATTTCACGTGAGGTTTTATGTGAAAAAGGAAGAGAAATCTAAAACAGTGAAGGGCTTGAATTTTAGGAAAACAGAGCTGACTTTGGGATTAAACTGGCAATGATTAATCCAGCCAACAATTATGATTTTTGGTGGGTAGATAGCTTAGTGTGTCAGCTTTAAAATGCCTCTTGAATCTCCTTAATCCGAGTTCTGTGGAAACAATTATGATCATTTTACCAAACCTGCACAGAATGAGATCAAAACTAATACACTTGTGTTGCAGTCCCATTTTGGAAATCCTATTGTGGGAATCATGTTTTGTGTTGTAAATGAAAGTTTTTAAGGACATATTAATCTTTTCATATTGGGGTTTTAGGTCTCTATTTGAGGTCTAGAATGAAAGTTATGAATTTTTGAAATGAACTGACCTGCTTAGGTGTGAATCAGGTAATTATTGCAATTTCTGTACAATGTATACTTGGAGGAAAATTCTGAAAATTTTATGTAGATTGTCCATATTATTTTTGAATTTCTTGTAAGATCTCATGAATTTTAGTTGAGTATTTTGAGTTTGATGAATTTTAAAAACATTTTGAGTAATTGTATAAAGAGCAATAATAAAGATTACATGAGATCGATCATGCACTCATTTTATGTATTTTGGGCCAACTCCTTTAAGAGGGAAATAAATATTCATGAACTTTCATGGAGCTTTTAGCTTGATTAATGAGAAAGAAGAAGACAAATATACAATTTGGGAGCTTGCTTATGAGCTTTGATTCAATTATGGATTTTACAAAGAAAATACCAAGCTTAGTGAGTTTAATAGCTTCTATCGAGTTCAATGACTCATTTGGGGTAAAATTCTATATCTAATGGATTTATGAAGGAAATATGAGAAGTGGGAGAGTTGTGACTCAGAAACCATATTTATCAGACCAAGTTATCACAGTTTGTGCTATTTTGAGCCAAGATATATCTCTCTTGGCCTCAGACCTCTATTACTTACTCAATTCAAAATGTATCAAATGTATTTATCAAGTCAATCTAGTATACTCACTGTTATCTTGAACCAAGCTAGGCATCAGCGAGCCTTAAACTTGTATCAGCAACTTATTTCAGAAAAGGCCATAACCATTATATCAATTATCACCATCAAGGCCTTTTCTTCTGTAATATCATTTATCTTATTGTGGACTATTTTACTTCTATTTACTTTATATTGGATTTAATTACTTTCATCAATTCAGTTTTGAAGTTATATTAAAGTACTCGCTATGTATACTATTTAATTACTCAATTTCCGTCACAAATTCTTTTACTTACTCAATTATGCGAGTAAGGATCATTTACCGATTACACATGCTTATAATGACATTTATGAAACAGAGTTGAGGCCTAGTTATCGTTCCCCGTTATGCACAAGTGTTATTAAGTCGGAACATATTTATTAAGTCAGATGACATTTGTGAAACAGCTGACTTATATCAAGTCAGATGTCATTTTTAAAGACTAAAGGTACGTCCATTGTCTGTATCTTCAGAAAGCATATCATATTTATCAAGTTACAACTCTTAATGAATTTATCATTGAACAATTTATACAGTGATTTTCCATTTAACTTGTGACCCCGCCAATTATCATCTACAGGGCGTCAGGACATCATTTACCTGCGCGGCTTCAGGCCAACTCTTGATCGGATTGACAGGTGTACACCTATATATAGATCATATCAGTGTAAGGGGTTCACATCCAGATAATAATGCGCAATTCAGTTTCATATTACTTCTATTTTCATTATTATTGCCAACTCAATGAATTGCAAAGATGGGTACCCATCAACAGTGCTTCTATGCTCATTTTACAATACATAAATGTATATACTGAGTTTTTGCTCATATTTTTGAATTGTTTCCATGTTTTCTATTTTAGGTGATGAAGTATCACATGTTTCTCCATTTAGCAAGCCCTTTTGGAACTCGTCAGATGCTCAAAGTGGATTTAGCATAGCATGAATATTGGAATCAACCTTAGGGTCAAGTTACTTGAGTGGTATATAGTGTGAATTAGTACATGGTATGATTGAACTATTATGGACTTTGATCTTGAAGTGTTTCAGTTTAATAGATTTTGTGATTGTGAACACGAGTTGCAAGATTTAATGGTTTCAGTGAGCCTTCTTCTTATCAGGACGGCGGTAGCACTTTCTTTTATTAAGTCTTCCGCTGCAGTTTTCTATAAATCATATCATTAGCATTTTGGGGGCGTTACGGATTTGGTATCAGAGCCTAAGGTTTAAGGGCCACTGAAAGCTATCAAGTGTTTATGAGTTAGCTATCAAGGTGTGTATGAGTTATGTTGAACCCAGTAAATGAGCTATTACTTGTAAGTTCATATGTATGGGCATATATGGAGAAACCATTTTCATTTGGATGACTTAATCATTTGTTAATATCATGAGATTCAAGTATGAGCAAAGTGGATTGTGGAACCATTTAGGCCACCTGTTATTGAGGCATGTTCTCATTCATCTGGGAGTTGTATTGCATGTTTCATTTCTCTTATTTGTTTAAACTTCTATCATTGTGCATTCCTGATGTGTAACCCATTGAGTTGTGAACTCCGGCGTGTAGCCATTGAGCTATTGAAGTATTTCTCTCCATTTTAGGTATCTATTGTAAGGCTTTAAGCCTGACTTTTAATCAGTTTCTAGGCGGAACTCTTTCTATTTTGCCCCAAAATTTGAGAGTCTTATTGAGGTGTGTTAATATCCCTACTCTTAGGTACAATGGTGGTTGAAACCCAATGTGGGGATGCCATTTGGAACGTCTTAAAGGATCAATATAGTGTCAAGTTAGATGTAAACCTCTAGATGAGGAAATGCCTTGCGGGGCAATATCTTTGAGGTGAACTAGTATAAGATGAACACTACAATGAGTGCTTATGTATGGTGATAACAATTAGTAGCTTATGGTGTACTACTTGGCATATATATATGTGTGGGACCAGCAAGATTAAGCTGCCATGTATAGCAATTATTTGGTCTTGACACTAAGGCCTCACATCAGCAATGCTCCCATTACTTTCTGTAATTGACTTATTTCTGCCCTAGTTATCTTGAATTGTTCGGAGGCATTATTTCTTTGCTGCTAACACTCTCTTGATTTGTAATGGGGTGTTTATGGAAATTCTCATATGTGTTCTGTGGGGACTTTTTCAAACACATCTGAGCAACCTTCGTTATAGGTGATTCAAACCCTGACAATCATAATTGTTTAATTCTCTATTTCCATGATGGAGCCTATAATGACCCCCGGTGTGCATTCCTATATGATTTGCAGTTCTTCTTAAGCATATTTGACTCATTCTACTTGCAGCTCAATTTACAGTTCTTCCTCAGCATATTTGACTCATTCTGCTTGCAACTCAGTCATTACTATGTTCATATTTTTACTGTCACCTACTTGGACTCATTACTTCTATTTAGGCACTATTTATTTATTGCTTGTAAAGCCTTTCGTTGCTTCAGACTTAGTCATTGAGCGCCTTTTAGCAATTAAATCGATCCATATTATTCGTGTTTCTATAGCACCGTAATGTCATGCTGGCACACTACTCTATGGTTATGACTGCATGTCGTTATTCAAGTTATTTTGGTAATTCTTTCTTTTCTAGTACAGCCTAACTTAGTAATGATAAACAACAATTTGTGCTATTTTCATCTGCCAGTAGTTTTGAAGTTTATATGCCTACCCAAGACATCTATTTACTGCAAAATGTATTATTGACGGATGTCATCATGTTCAGTCATAAGATTGACTCCTTCATCTTGACATATTGTCCTTTCACATACCAGATGAATAAAATTTTCCTTCTGATAGTGTTGACCCCTATCTTCGTCATTTTACTCACATACGGATACCGTATATGAGTAAAATGAGCCGCTTTGGTAACCTGTTACATTTCTTCACCTTCATTACTTAATACTCCCTCTCAACTTGACAACATCGATCATTTACTTTACTATCATGACCATCATGAATAAACTGCATGTCTTGTATATGCTGCAAGTCATTTTTATACCTTGCCTCTTTCATTGCGATTCTTCATCCTTTCATTCATTCAGCTTACATGTCGGTCCTTTCTAACCAATTAAGAAATATCTTTGCAAGAGTTCATGTTGTGGTTACATCTCTTTACATTTTAGATTACCCCATGTCATTTCAATTTCCTGAGACTAGTAGGCAGTTGAATGTTTATCTTCTATACACATGCTTCTAGTAGTATTGCAAACCATATTCACTAGACATTCAATTCAATTTGATTGGCAGATCTGGTAACATTATGTGGGTGAACTGACTGTGTACTTGCAGGATTAGGATGATTGGTAAGGATCTTAAGATTAGCTTGAGAAATGAGGATTGGCTAAACGTGCATTTCTACGGGTCGAGGGAAGAAAAGCCCTATTTATCCCCTCAATTATATAGTGCCAGCAAGTGAATTATCATGTCAGTAATGCATTGAATATTAGTGATTTATCAACCACACTCGGTATATCTATGTCCATATTTACAGTTGGTAGATTTAGAGATGGTTCATCTGAGGACTATCAGGATTGTTTCTCCTTAAGAAACATTGATTTTCAGATCAACCTAGTTCTAGGTGCTCAATCCATTTTCAACACCCCTATCATATGACCCCCAACAGAGTCCAAAGAATTAAAGATTCAGTGGATGACTTATAAAGGATTTGTTTGACCAAGTGTGTCCCCGTGGGGAACCTCAGGTTTATATAACGAAGAAAGGCAGAATCTTATGGTTGTGTACTATGTATAGAGAGTCATACAAGATCACTATCAAAATAAGCGCCCTATACCCTGCACAAATGATTCATGGGGTTAACTGCCAGTAACCAAAGTCTTTTCCAGGAATGATTTAAGGTTCGAATATCACACCTAAACTATCAAACCATAATTTATCTTTTACAAGACTACCCATTTATAGTAATTCTTATTGCTTGTCTTATCTTCAAAACTTGATACTATCCAATGTTGTTTAAGCTCCCTTGCATTTCAACCCGATGTTCCTATTAGCGTGATCTTCCATGTCTTTGCAAACCCATTGTTAAACGTGCAATACATTCTTGTTCAACCCTATATGGCTGTCAACATTCTTGTGCTCTCGACCTTCACCATCTCTATTTCATAATCTCGAGTTGTAGTTCATTTTGTTGAAAGCTGATTCCCACATCTACCTTACATCTCATTTATTCATAATAATACGCTCGTATAACTTGTTCTGAATTCATAATGTAATTCAGCTCTCTTTGGTGTGAGTGATTGCGATTGTCATAATTCTCTTACTCTCCTTATTTTGAACTTCAACTCCCACCCATATATCCTACATGCTCATAAGTAAACTTTAGCTTTTCTGTTCAATCTTATTACTGGACTTGAATTGGTTTCATATGAGCAAAGGCACGTTTCTCATGTCACTTGTTCAATCCATTTACTTATCCATTGGTACTTTGCTCGTTCAATCTATTGACCTATCCATTGCATTTTACCGGTTCAATCTATTGATCTATTTATGGCACTTGCAATTCTCACACCTATATCTTATAGCCTCATAAGTGAACTTCAGTAATCCTTATTTAATCTTATTGTCGTACTTGACTTGGCTCCATATGAGCAAATGCATGCTTCCACTGCAGCCTATTCAATCCATTTATCTATTCATTAGACCTTGCTTGTTTATCCAATCTATTTATCTATCCATTGGCACTTTGCTTGTCTAATCCATTTATCTATCCATTACACTTTGCTTATCCAATCTATATTTCTATTTATTGCACATTGCTTGTCCTATCTATCTATTGCACTTATCTTGTTCCTTGTGGCTATAAAGTCACCTATTTGAAGCTCAGTCGCTTGTAATGTTGTTTCCAATTCATCATTTAAACTCGAGTATAACCATGCCATCTTTCCCCTTGGTTGATTATTTATTGGACCCTTTATGATCCATATTTATACATCACAATTCTTGTGGCATTATATTTCAGAATTCCTGATACACTTATGTTAATCTTTATTCTACCCCCCATGTGAATCCCACCGTTATAAATCTTTTCTAGTCTCATTGTTCATTTCTTTTGTATGCAATGATTCGCTTGGCTAAGAATTTCATCACTCTCATCCCTAACCATGGTCATTTCATTGCCCATTATCAACTGGGAGCAGATCCTTGAGTAGTTTGATAAGGGGAGATCCTGCGAGACATTAGGATGATCAAATGAGGAGATTTTGATAAGGGCATAATCTTAAACACTGTCTAATTATATTGGAGTGAGCCAGAAGAAACATTGAGTACAAAGTCAGAGCTAACTCAAGCAAGCATTAAATTCAAGTACATGTTGAGGTGATACAAGGTTGACAAAAGAGTTGTGCTGGCAAAATAAGGAAATAACCGAAGTCTCAGATGGGTTATAAAATATTTCAAAAAGGCTTTTCTAGTTAAGGTAGTAAGAGACCGACTATCCAAGCACAATTAGGGACTAGTTACATGGGGCCTTATGATTTATAGAAAAGTTTAATCCTGCAGCTTGTTGACTGCACTTACATGTTGAAACCGAACACGTATATAACGTGTTTTATAGCTCGTAATAGTATCAGAATACTTATTAGGGCATACAACAGCTTTCATTGATGGATAAGGTGATGAACCAATAGTGAGCACCTCCTCACTAGCAACAAGGTTCTTTTCTGTCGAAAAGAATATCAATTTTGACTCAAAGTAATTGAGTTCATTGAGGCTATTGTGTGAGAAGTACCTGGATCTACTACTGAAATAGGGGATTAAGTAGTTATACAATACGTAGACACCCTTAGTCGGAGTACACTGGGCAAATTATACATCTTCAGAGGAAAGCAATGGGAACCGATGACCCATGTGTTTTTAACGGCGTTGCATACATTTGGCAAGTGTTACAAGTTTCGAGGACGAAACTCTTTAAGAGGGGAAGGCTGTAATGACCCAACCCTAACCCATATTTATTAATTTAAATCATGTTTATTTATTTAATTAATCACGTGTATTCATTTAATTTATCAACTTTATGGAGTTAATCATTCATGGGTATTTGTTTAACCAAATCATGTTTATTAATTCAATTACAATCAATTTATATATTTAACGAATTACCTTATGCCATTTAAATTTTTCACTTTCATTTATCATATTAAATCATCCCGGGTGGAAGATATTTCATTTAGGTCCCATTTTACAATTCAAGTTTCATTGATTGTTAATTCCAGTTTTGTTGATTAATTAAATATCGGGTGAATCGATAGTAGGCCTCGAGGATTATGGTTTAAGATATTATTATTATTATTATTATTATTATTATTATTATTATTATTATTATTATTATTATTATTATTATTATTATTATTTTTATAACTTTGCAAACATTTAATTTTGAGTTTTTCGCACTCGATTTGGTTGTTTTTCTGAACTCGAGTTCGTTTAAGGTCAATTTCAGCCCAACAAGTCTTTACCACATTTGTTTAGTTAATTACGCTTGATTAAGCCTAATTTATAATTAGCAAAAGTGACTTTTGAAGCTTTAATTTCAGCCAAGTACTTATCTTCATCTTCGCACCAAGTGTTTTGCACCAAGTGAATTTAAGGTTTCTCTTCTCTCTCTTCTCTCTCTTCTTTCTCTCTCTAGCCAGCCACCCTCTCCCCCAAGCTGCCACCACTGTTTTTGGCAAGTCTTCGGCCAGCCTTCGGCCAAGTTTGCCGCCCTAACATCCCTTCACCACTGGCTACCACCTCCCATCCTCAAAACCACTAAACTCCACCTCTATCTCTATTCATCTTCAAAGTAAGTGATCTTGATCTTGTTGGTTTTGATATTTTATTTTAGTTTTGATTCTTGTTTTGATATTTATGATCATTGATCATGAAGTTTTGATAAGAAGAAGAGTTATTTTGGTATTGATCATGGTGGGGTGATCATGTTCATGTAAGCTTAAATTAAAACCAAGTTTATGGATTGATTTGTATTTGACTTTGTAATCTTAGCTTTATTGATGGTTATGATGATATTTTTGGTGATTCAGAATGATTTCACGTGAGGTTTTATGTGAAAAAGGAAGAGAAATCTAAAACAGTGAAGGGCTGAAATTTCAGGAAAACAGAGCTGACTTTGGGATTAAACTGGTAATGATCAATCCAACCAAAAATTATTATTTTTGGTGAGTAGATAGCTTAGTGTGTCAGCTTTAAAATGCCTCTTGAATCTCTTTAATCCGAGTTCTGTGGAAACAATTATGATCATTTTACCAAACCTGCATAAAATGAGATCAAAACTAACACACTTGTGTTGCAGTCCCATTTTGGAAATCCTATTGTGGGAATCATGTTTTGTGTTGTAAATGAAAGTTTTTAAGGACATATTAATCTTTTCATGTTGGGATTTTAGGTCTCTATTTGAGGTCTAGAATGAAAGTTATGAATTTTAAAATGAACTGACCTGCTTAGGTGTGAATCAGGTAGTTATTGCAATTTCTGTACAATGTATACTTGGAGGAAAATTCTGAAAATTTTATGTAGATTGTCCATATTATTTTTGAATTTCTTATAAGATCTCATGAATTTTAGTTGAGTATTTTGAGTTTGATGATTTTTAAAAACATTTTGAGTAATTGTATAAAGAGCAATGATAAAGATTACATGAGATTGATCATGCACTCATTTTATGTATTTTGGGCCAACTCCTTTAAGGGGGAAATAAATATTCATGAACTTTCATGGAGCTTTTAGCTTGATTAATGAGAAAGAAGGAGACAAATATACAATTTGGGAGCTTGCTCATGAGCTTTGATTCAATTATGGATTTTACAAAGAAAATACCAAGTTTAGTGAGTTTAATAGCTTCTATCGAGTTCAATGACTCATTTGGGGTAAAATTCTATATCTAATGGATTTATGAAGAAAATATGAGAAGTGGGAGAGTTGTGACTCAGAAACCATATTTATCAGACCAAGTTATCACAGTTTGTGCTATTTTGAGCCAAGATATATCTCTCTTGGCCTCAGACCTCTATTACTTACTCAATTTAAAATGTATCAAATGTATTTATCAAGTCAATCTAGTATACTCACTGTTATCTTGAACCAAGCTATACATCAGCGAGCCTTAAACTTGTATCAGCAACTTATTTCAGAAAAGGCCATAACCATTCTATCAATTATCACCATCAAGGCCTTTTCTTCTGTAATATCATTTATCTCATTGTGGACTATTTTACTTCTATTTACTTTATATTGGATTTAATTACCTTCATCAATTCAGTTTTGAAGTTATATTAAAGTACACGCTATGTATACTATTTAATTACTCAATTTCCGTTACACATTCTTTTACTTACTCAATTATGCGAGTAAGGATCATTTACCGATTACACATACTTATAATGACATTCATGAAACAGAGTTGAGGCCTAGTTATCGTTCCCCGTTATGCACAAGTGTTATCAAGTCGGAACATATTTATTAAGTCAAATGACATTTGTGAAACAGCTGACTTATATCAAGTCAAATGTCATTTTTAAAGACTAAAGGTACGTCCATTGTCTGTATCTTCAGAAAGCATATCATATTTATCAAGTTACAACACTTAATGAGTTTATCATTGAATCAATTTATACAGTGATTTTCCATTTAACTTGTGACCCCGCCAATTATCATCTACAGGGCGTCAGGACATCATTTACCTGCGCGGCTTCAGGCCAACTCTTCATCGGATTGACAGGTGTACACCTATATATAGATCATATCAGTGTAAGGGGTTCACATCCAGATAATAATGCGCAATTCAGTTTCATATTACTTCTATTTTCATTATTATTGCCAACTCAATGAATTGCAAAGATGGGTACCCATCAACAGTGCTTCTATGCTCATTTTACAATACAGAAATGTATATACTGAGTTTTTGCTCATATTTTTGAATTGTTTCCATGTTTTCTATTTTAGATGATGAAGTATCACATGTTTCTCCATTTAGCAAGCCCTTTTGGAACTCGTCAGATGCTCAAAGTGGATTTAGCATAGCATGAATATTGGAATCGACCTTAGGGTCAAGTTACTTGAGTGGTATATAGTGTGAATTAGTACATGGTATGATTGAACTATTATGGACTTTGATCTTGAAGTGTTTCAGTTTAATAGATTTTGTGATTGTGAACACGAGTTGCAAGATTTAATGGTTTCAGTGAGCCTTCTTCTTATCAGGACGGCGGTAGCACTTTCTTTTATTAAGTCTTCCGCTGCAGTTTTCTATAAATCATATCATTAGCATTTTGGGGGCGTTACGGATTTGGTATCAGAGCCTAAGGTTTAAGGGCCACTGAAAGCTATCAAGTGTTTATGAGTTAGCTATCCAGTAAATGAGCTATTGCTTATAAGTTCATATGTATGGGCATATATGGAGAAACCATTTTCATTTGGATGACTCAATCATTTGTTAATATCATGAGATTCAAGTATGAGCAAAGTGGATTGTGGAACCATTTGGGCCACCTGTTATTGAGGCATGTTCTCATTTATCTGGGAGTTGTATTGCATGTTTCATTTCTCTTATTTGTTTAAACTTCTATCATTGTGCATTCCGGATGTGTAACCCGTTGAGTTATAAACTTCGGTGTGTGGCCATTGAGCTATTGAAGTATTTCTCTCCATTTCAGGTATCTATTGTAAGGCTTTAAGCCTGGGTTTTAATCAGTTTCTAGGCGGAACTCTTTCTATTTTGCCCCAAAATTTGAGAGTCTTATTGAGGTGTGTTAATATCCCTACTCTTAGGTACAATGGTGGTTGAAACCCAATATGGGGATGCCATTTGGAACGTCTTAAAGGATCAATACAGTGTCAAGTTAGATGTAAACTTCTAGTTGATGAAATGCCTTGCAGGGCAATATCTTTGTGGTGAACCCGTATGAGATGAACACTGCAGCGAGTGCTTATGTATGGTGATAACAATTAGTAGCTTATGGTGTGCTACTTGGCATATATATATATATATATATGTGGGACAAGTAAGATTAAGCTGCCATGTATAGGAATTATTTAGTCTTGACACTAAGACCTTACTTCAGCAATGCTCCCATTACTTCCTATAATTGACTTATTTCTGCTCCAGTTACCTTGAATTGTTCAGAGACATCATTTCTTTGCTGCTAACACGCTCTTAATTTGTAATGGGGTGTTTATGAAAATTCTCATATGTGGTCTGCGGGGGCCTTTTCAAGCACATTTGAGCAACCTTTCTTATAGGCGATTCAAACCCTGACAATCATAATTGTTTAATTCTCTATTTCCATGATGGAGCCTATAATGACCCCGGTGTGCATTCCTGTGTGATTTGCAGTTCTTCCTAAGCATATTTGACTCATTCTACTTGCAGCTCAATTTGCAGTTTTTCCTCAGCATATTTGACTCATTCTACTTGTAGCTCAGTCATTACTATGTTCATATTTTTACTGTCACTTACTTGGACTCATTGCTTCTATTTGGGCACTATTCATTTATTGCTTGCAAAGCCTTTCATTGCTTCAGACTCAGTCATTGAGCGCCTTTCAGGAATTAAATCGATCCATATTGTTCGTGTTTCTATAACACCGTAATGTCATGCTGACATACTACTCTATGGTCGTGACTGCATGTAAGTATTCAAGTTATTTTGGTAATCCTTTCTTTTCTAGTACAGCCTAGCTTGGTAATGATAAATAATAATTTGTGCTATTTTTATCTGCCAGCAGTTTTGAAGTTTATATGCCTACCTAAGACTTCTATTTACTGTAAAATATATTATTGATGGATGTCATCATGTTCAGTCATAAGATTGACTCCTTCATCTTGACGTATTGTCCTTTCAAATACCAGATGAATAAAATTTCCCTTCTGATAGTGTTCACCCTTATCTTCATCATTTTACTCACATACGGATACCGTATGACTTTTCAAAAGTCGCTTTGGTAACCTGTTACATTTCTTCACCTTCATTACTTAATACTCCCTCTCAACTTGACAACATCGATCATTCACTCTACTATCATGACCATCATGAATAAACTGCATGTCTTGTATATACTGCAGGTCATTTTTATGTCTTGCCTCGTTCATTTCGATTCTTCGTCCTTTCATTCATTCAGCTTACATGTCGGTCCTTTCTAACCAATAAAGAAATATCTTTGCAAGAGTTCATGTTGTGGTTACATCTCTTTACATTTTAGATTACCCCCTGTCATTTCAAATTACTAAGACCAGTAAGCAGTTAAATGTTTATCTTTTATACACATGCTTCTAGTAGTATTGCTGGAACCATATTTACTGGACATTCAATCCAGTTTGATTGGCAGATCTGGTAACATTATGGGGGTGAACTGACTGTGTACTTGCAGGACTAAGATGATTGGTAAGGATCTTAAGGTTAGCGTGAGAAATGAGGATTGGCTAAATGTGCATTTCTACAGGCCGAGAGAAGAAAAGCCCTATTTATCCCATCAATTACATTGTGCAAACAAGTGAATTATCAAGTCAGTAATGCATTGAATATTAGTGATTTGTCAACCACACTAGGTATATCCATATCCATATTTACAGTTGGTGGATTTAGAGATGGTTCATCTGAGGACTATCAGGATTGTTTCTCCCTAAGAGACATTGATTTTTAGATCAACCTAATTCTAGGTGCTCAATCCATTTTCAACACCCCTATCGTATGACCCCCAACAGAGTCCAAAGAATTAAAGATTCAGTAGATGAATTATAAGGGATTTGTTTGACCAAGTGTGTCCCTGTGGGAAATTTCAGGTTTATATAACGAAGAAAGGCAGAATCTTATGGTTGTGTACTGTGTATAGAGAGTCGCACAGGATCACTATCAAAATAAGCGCCCTATACCTTGCACAAATGATTCATGGGGTTAACTGCAAGTAAGCAAAGTCTTTTCCAGGAATGATTTAAGGTTCGAATATCACACCTAAACCATGCAACCACAATTTATCTTTTGCAAGACTACCCATTTATAGTAATTCTTGTTGCTTGTCTCATCTTCAAAATTTGATACCATCTAATGTTCTTTAAGCTCCCTTGCTTTTCAACCCGATGTTCCTATTAGCGTGATCTTCCATGTCTTTGCAAACCCATTATTAAATATGCAATACATTCTTGTTCAACCCTATATGGTTGTCAACATTCCCGTGCTCTCAACCTTCACCATCTCTATTTCATAATCTCGAGTTGGAGTTCATTTCGTTGAGAGCTGATTCCCACATCTACCTTACATCTCATTTATTCATAATAATATACTCGTATAACTTGTTCTGAATTCATAATGTAATTCAACTCTCATTGTGTGGGTGATTGCGATTGTCATAATTCCCTTACTCTCCTTATTTTGAACTTCAACTCCCATGCATATATCCTATATGCTCATAAGTAAACTTTAGCTTTTCTGTTCAATCTTATTACTGGACTTGAATTGGTCTCATATCAGCAAAGGCACGTTTCTCATGTCACTCGTTCAATCTATTTACTTATCCATTGGTACTTTGCTCGTTCAATCTATTGATCTATCCATTGCATTTTACCGGTTCAATCTATTGATCTATTTATGGCACTTGCAATTCTCACACCTATATCTCATATCCTCATAAGTGAACTTCAGCAATCCTTATTTAATCTTATTGTCGTACTTGACTTGGCTCCATATGAGCAAATGCATGTTTCCACTACAGCCTATTCAATCCATTTATCTATTCATTAGACCTTGCTTGTTTATCCAATCTATTTATCTACCCAACCCTAATCCATATTTATTTATTTAAATCATGTTTATTTATTTCATTAATCATGTGTATTCATTTAATTTATCAAGTTTATGGAGTTAATCACTCATGGTTATTTGTTTGACCAAATCTTGTTTATTAATTCAATTACAATCAATTTATTATTATTATTATCACTACTACTGCTACTACTACTACTATTATCGTATTATTGTTATTATTGTTATTATTTTATAACTTTGCAAACATTTAATTTTGAGTTTTTTGCACTCGATTTGGTTGTTTTTCCGAACTCGAGCTTGTTTAAGGTCAATTTCGGCCCAACAAGTCTTTGCCACATTTGTTTAGTTAGTTACCCTTGATTAAGCCTAATTTATAATTAGCAAAAGTGACTTTTGAAGCTTTAATTTCAGCCAAGTATTTATCTTCATCTTTGCACCAAGTGTTTTGCACCAGGTGAGTTCAAGGTTTCTCTTCTCTCTCTTCTTTCTCTCTGTAGCTAGCCACCCTCTCCCCCAAGCTGCCACTGCTGTCTCCGACGAGTCTTCAGCCAGCCTCCAGCCAAGTTTGCCACTTCTAACATCCCTCCACTACTAGCTACCACCTCCCATCCTCAAAACCACTAAACTCCACCTCTATCTCTATTTATCTTCAAAGTAAGTGGTCTTGATCTTGTTGGTTTTGATGTTTTATTTTAGTTTTGATTCTTGTTTTGATATTTGTGATCATTGATCATTAAGTTTTGATAAGAACAAGAGTTATTTTGGTATTGATCATGGTGGAGTTGAGCTTGAACCATGCTAGGGTTAGGGGGTGATCATGTTCATGCAAGCTTAAATTAAAACCATGTTTATGGATTGATTTATATTTAATTTTGTAAAATTTAGTTTTATTGATGGTTATGATGATGTTTTTGCTGATTTGGAATGATTTCACGTGAGGTTTTATGTGAAAAAGGAAGAGAAATCTAAAACAGTGAAGGGCTGGAATTTCAGGAAAATAGAGCTGATTTTGGGATTAAACTGGTAATTATCAATCCTGCCAAAACTTATTATTTTTGATGGGTAGATAGCTCAGTGTGTTAGCTTTAAAATGTCACTTGAATCTCCTTAATCCGCGTTTGTGGAAAAAGTTATGGTCGTTTTACCAAACCTGCGCAGAATGAGATCAAAACTAACACACTTGTGTTTTAGCCCCATTTTGGGAATCCTATTGTGGGAATTATATTTTGTGTTGTAAATAAAAGTTTTAAGGACTTATTAAGCTTTTCCTATTAGGGTTTTAGGTCTCCATTTGAGGTCTACAATGAAAGTTATAAATTTTTGAAGTGAACTGACCTGCTTGGGTGTAAATCAGATTGTTATTATAATTTCTATGCAGTGTATACTTAGAGGAAAATTCTGAAACTTTTACTGTAGATTGTCCATATTATTTTTGAATTTCCTATAAGATCTCATGAATTTTAGTAGAGTATTTTGAGTTTGGTGATTTTTGGAAACATTTTGAGTAATTGTATAAAGAGCAATAATAAAGATTAAGTGAGATTGATCATGCACTCATCTTGTGTATTTTGAGCCAATTCATTTAAGGGAGAAATGAATATTTATGGACTTTCATGAAGCTTTTAGCTTAATTAATGAGAAAGAAGAAGACAAATATACAATTTGGGAGCTTGTTTATGAGTTTTGATTCAATTATGGATTTTACAAAGAAAATATCAAACTTAGTGAGCTTAATAGCTTCTATCGAGTTTAATGACTCATTTGGGGTGGAATTCTATATCTAATGGATTTATGAAGGAAACATGAGAAGTGGGAGAATTGTGACTCAGAAACCATATTTATCAAATCAAATTATTGCAGTTTGTACTATTTTGAACCAAGATATATCTCTCTTGGCCTCAAACCTCTATTACTTACTCAATTCAAAATGCATCAAATGTATTTATCAAGCCAATCTAGTGTACTCGTTGTTATCTTGAACCAAGTTATACATCAGCGAGCCTTAAACTCGTATCAGCAACTTATTTCAGAAAAGGCCATAACCATTCTCTCAATTATCACCATCAAGGCCTTTTCCTCTGTAATATCATTTATCTCATTGTGGACTATTTTGCTTCTATTTACTTTATATTGTATTTAATTACTTTTATCAATTCAGTTTTGAAGTTATATTAAAGTACTCGCTATGTATACCATTTAATTATTCAATTTCCGTTACACATACTATTACTTACTCAATTATACGAGTAAGAATCATTTACTAACTACACATATTTACAATGACATTTATAAAACAGAGTTGAGGTGTAGTTATCATTCCCCGTTATGCATAAGTGTTATCAAGTCAGAACATATTTATCAAGTTAGATGACATTTATGAAATAGCTGACTTGTATCAAGTCAGATGTCATTTTTAAAGACTCAAGGTATGTCCATTGTCTATATCTTCAGAAAGAAGATCATGTTTATCAAGTTATAACTCTTAATGAGTTTATCAATGAATCAACTTATACAATGATTTGCCATTTAACTTGTGACCCCATCAGTTATCATCTATAGAGCGTCAGCACATCATTTACCCGCGCGGCGTCAGACCAACTCTTGATCGGATTGGTAGGTATACACCTATGTAGAGATCATATCAGTACAAAGAGTTTACATCTAGATATAATAAGCAATTCAGTTTCATATTACTTCCATTTTCATTGTTATTGCCAACTAAATGAATTACAAAGACGGTTACCCATCAACAGTATTTCTATGCTCATTTTACAATACAGAAATATATGTACTGAGTTTTTGCTCATATTTTCGAATTCTTTTCATGTTTTTCATTTTAGGTAATGAAGTATCACATGTTTCTCCATTGAGCAAGCCCTTTTGGAACTCATCAGATGCTCACAGTGGATTCAATATAACATGAATATTGGAATCGACCTTAGGGTCAAGTTACTTGGGTGGTATGGAGTGTGAATTAGTATATGGTATGATTGAACTATTATGGACTTTGGTCTTGAAGTGTTTTAGTTTAATAGATTTTGTGATTGTGAACACGAGTTGCAAGATTTAATGGTTTCAGTGAGCCTTGTCCTTATCAAGACAGCGGTAGTGCCTTTTTTTATTAAGTCTTCCACTGCAGTTTTCTGTAAATCATATCATTAGCATTTTGGGGGCGTTACACTTTTATTTCAATATCAAACTCTTGGAGCAACAAAATCCATCTGATGAGTCTTGGTTGAGTGTCATTCTTAGCCAACAAGTGTCTTAATGTAGCATGATCAGTAAACACAATCGCTTTTGAACATAAAAGGTATGGACGGAATTTATCAAGTGCAAATACAACAGCTAGCAACTCTTTCTCAATAATTGAATAATTCTTTTGAGCATTAGTAAGAGTTCTACTAGCATAGTAAATGACATAAGGCATTCTATTCAGCCTTTGACCCAAAACAGCCCCAATAGTAAAATTAGATGCATCACACATAATCTCAAATGGCAAAGAAAAATCAGAGGGTTGCATAATAGGGGCTGACACCAGTGAAGACCAAAGCTTCTCAAAAGTTTTCATACAAGACTCATCAATCACAAAAGGAGCATCTTTAGTGAGGAGATTAGTAAGTGGGTGAGCAACTTTACTAAAATCCTTAATAAACCTCATATAGAAACTAGCATGGCCAAGGAAAGATCTAACTTGCTTCACAGAAGAAGGCATAGGCAGATTAGAAATCAAATCAACCTTCGCTTTATCAACTTCAATCCCTTTTTTAGATACTTTGTGACCTAACACAATCCCTTCTTGGATCATGAAATGACTTTTTTCCCAACTTAAAACAAGATTCACTTCTTCACAGTGGATAAATTAACAAGGCACATATCAAAGGAAGAACCAAAAATAGAGAAATCATCCATAAACACCTCTATAAAATTATCAATATAATCAGTAAATATGGCCATCATGCATCTCTGGAATGTGGAAGGTGCATTACACAACCCAAAAGGCATCTTCTGATAGGCAAAGGTACCTGTTGGGCATGTAAATATCATTTTCTCTTGGTCCTCAGGATAGACAGGCATTTGGTTGTAACCATAATAACTACCTAAAAAGCAATAAAAACTCCATCCAGCCATTTTTTTCAAAATTTGATCAATGAATGGGAGGGAAAAATGGTCCTTTCTAGTTACAAAATTCGGCTTTCTATAATTAATACACACTCTCCACCCTATGGTTTGTCTAGTGAGAATCAATTCACCTTCATTATTCTTAACCATAGTTATGCCAGATTTCTTAGGGACCACTTCAACCAAACTAACCCATTTACTATCAGAAATAGGATAGATAATGCTTACATCTAAAAGCTTTACTACTTTTTTCTGAACAACTTCTTTCATATGAGGTTTAGTCTGCATTGCATTTACCTAACAGGTTTAGCATTGCCCTCTAAATGAATCCTATGCATACAAATTGTAAAACTAATCCCTTTCAAATCAGCCAATGACCAGCCAATCGCACCCTTATGATCAGATAAGACACGAGTCAACTCTTCCTCTTGATCACAAGATAAAAGAGAAGATATAATAATAGGTAGGGTCTCTTTGGGGCTTAAAAACACATACTTAAGTAAATCAGGAAGAGGTTTCAACTCAAATTTAGGTGGGGACACAACAGAAGGTGGCATAAGAGAACTAGCCAAAGGGGGAGGGGTTCACAAGTAGACACGCAAGAAGAAGACTCAAGATAAGGAGTGAAATCAAGAGTATAATCCATCTCATCTATTGCACTTCCTAAATCACACAATCTCAAATCCCCACAGGAAAGACACGTTCCCAAGGGGTCACTACTCAGAATAGCATGCAAAGCTTCTTCAATCATTTCATCAATCACATCAACAAAGAAGCATTCAGATTCATCTTCAAACACAGGTTGAACAGAAGCTTTGAAAATATTAAGCCTAACCCTCATGTTCATGACCGAGACAGCCATCACTCCTGCCCTATAGTTAATGGCAGCATTACCTGTGGCTAGGAAGGGATGTCTTAAAATAAGAGGAATTTACTTAGAAGCATGACTGGGGCCCATGTCCAACACAACAAAATCAACAGGAAAGAATCATTTATCAATTTGCACCAAGACATCATCTATCCACCCCCTAGGAGTTCTAACTGACCTATCAGCAAGCTGAAGGGTGCAGTTGAAAGGTTTCAATTCACCTAATCCCAACTCTAAATAAACAGAATGTGGTATCAAATTAACACTAGAACCCAAATCCAAAAGTGCCTTTTCAATTTTATGATTGCCAATATAACATGAGATGGTTGGGATACCAGGATCTTTGAACTTAGGTGGAGTGTCACATTTCAAAATTGAGCTCACTTGTTCACTTAGAAGAACCTTTTTAAACTTGTCATCTTTAGATTTCCTTTTAAAAGTGCACATATCTTTAAGGAACTTAGCATAAGTAGGGATTTGTCTAATCACTTTTGAGAGAGGAAGATTGACCTTAACTTGCTTAAAGGTCTCTAGGATATCATCTCTTTGCTTGTCTTTCCTAGAAGGAATGGTGCATCCAAAGCTTAAGGGTAAGGAACCCTTGGCTTATACATCACAGAAGAATCAAACACAACAGGAGAAAGGGATGGGTCATTCTCTTTTTCAGATTCGAGGTCACTCTCCAATGGCTTAAGTCTTCCTTTTTTATCATGTTCCTTCTCACTCACCTTGTTATCTACTTCTTTACCACTCCTAAGAACCATTACAGCTTTCAATTGTTCAAATTGGTTGCCTTTAGGGTTCTGTATGGAATGACTTGGAAGTTTTCCTTCTTCTCTTTTATCTACAGCTATGGCTACTTGCTCAAGTTGGGTTTCTAACTTAGCTATGGATTGTGAGTGGGAGTCGACAACATGCAATTTAGACTCAATTCCTTGAACTTTAGAATCATCATTTTACACAATAGAAGTCAAGGTACCAAGGGCAGAAATTACCTTGTCAATTTTAGAGCTCCCGGATGGAGCTGGATGGGAAGAAGGAGGAGCATATCTCTGGTTTTGAAAACCAGGAGGTGTAAGTCTACTGGACTGGGCTTGAGGATTCTCAACATTTTGAGACCTCCATGAAAAATTAGGATGATTCCTTCAACCATGTTATAGGTATTCAAATACGGATTATTAGAAGGAGGAAATCCTTGGGTAGTATTTACTTGTTCAGGCATACAGTCAGACTTACTAATGCATGGACAGTCAACAGAAGCATGCATGGGACTAGCACAAATTGAACACATATCTTGCATAAAAGGTGCATTAGACACTTTGTTCATGCATAACAATTGATCAAATTTCTTAGCTAAAGCATCGACTTTACTAGAAAGGTCAACTGAATGTGAAACGTCATAAATCCCCCCTTTACTTCCTAATTGCCTAGGCAAATCAGAATGTGAGGAAGTAGCATGCACATGTGAATTTTCACTCAAATTTTCAAAAAATTCCCAAGCTTCTTCAGGAGTTTTGTACAAAAAACTACCACCATATGATGCATTAACCATTTGTCTATTATACTCATCTAAATTAGAGTAAAAACTCTGGACACGTTGCCACGTAGGTACCTCGTGGTGAGAACAGCTTCGCAACAACTCTTTAAACCTTTCCCAACTTTCATGTAACTGATCATTTTTTTTCTGTGAGAAAGTAGTTATAGCACATCTTAAAGCAGTCAGTTTTCTAATAGAGAAAAAAATTTTCAAGAATTCCTTTTGCAATTGATCCCAAGTAGTGATATTTTTCTTAGTATCCAACCAAGCTTTAGCTTTATCTTTCGAAGAAAAAGGAAAAAGCCACAAGCGAAGAGCATCATCCAAGATATTATTCAACAATACAGTAGAACAAATCTTTAAGAACATATCAACATATTTGAAAGGATTTTCAGACTCTAGCCCATAAAACGACGGTAACATTTGGATAAGAGAATGTTTAATCTCAAATGGCACCGTAACAGTGGGTATGCGTGATCTTATAGGTGAGTCATAAGTGGCGGGAGTGAAATAGTCCTTAAGTTGCTTAGGTGGTAGGGTTTGTTCTTTAGCCGTCTTTTTCTTAGATTCCTTTTTCTTAGCTCTTATCTTTCGAAGAGGGCATTCAATTTCAGGATTATATGGTATGAGATCTAAGAACAAAGAACATCTACCATGCATATGTCCACAAACAACCAAAAGAATAGAATGAAATCACCACCACAATAATAATCACCAAACAAAAGAAGAAAAGTGAAGAGAGAGATAAGAAGAGAAAAGAAAAAAAAATTAAAAAACAAATAAAAGATCAAAGGGAAGGGGGAAAAACTAGAAAAAAAACCAAAATAAAATAACAAAAATAAAAGAGATGGGGAAAAATAAAAGGAAAAAAATGGAATAAAAGGGAGGGGGATTGTTAGATTAGATACAATAAATAAAATAACAGAAATAAAAGAGTTAGATTAGAAGGGATAGGAAAATAGTTAGATTAGAAGGGAAGAGGGAATAACAACAATAAAATGGTTAGATTAGAAGGGATTGGGGGAAAGAAAAAATAAAGCAAAATAAAATGATTGAAATAAAAGGGATGGGGACAGAGAAATAAATAAAATCGTTAGATTAGCGGGAGGGGGAAATAAAATAAAAGGAAGAGGAAAAAAAATCAAAAATCCCTATTCGTTCCCCGGCAACTGCGCTAAAAACTTGATGTGGATTTTATATTTCGTTTTAAAACCCTTTTTACTTACAAGTGCACAAGGTTAATTGTAGACAAGCGAGTATAGGGGTGTCGATCCCACGATGAACAATATTGATTTTTAATTTCAACTCTTCCAACTATAAAGAATAAGTTGAATGAGGAGTGTAATTATCGATATAATTAAATAAGCAAAAAGAAGAGTAAAAGTGTCAAGTAGAGAGAATTCAGATGAGAGAATGTTCTAGGATTTTAGATTTCATCTTTGATGCAAATATTGAATTGCTAATTCAAATGGGGATTTGATTTGTCTCTTATGCAACTTAAGCTACAAGCATTAAGTCATAAATTGAAAATATGAATTATAATTATCAAATAAAATTATTTATCTAGTGGCTTAGCATGAATTATTCTTTTTAGATATAACTCATCTAATTTTTAGTATAAATTATTCAATTTTAACAATTACAATTTTAAGGCCATTTGCATAATGTCATATTAGCCTACAAGGTCTAGTATTCATTTGAGATAGCAAATTAAACTATTGTAATCAATATGATTAAATAATAGTATTAGAATGCATAAGTAGGTTAAGATCAAGTTTACACTCAAAATTATACAATCAAACAGACAAAAATTACCCCAAAAGAAATTAGTAAAAATAATATTATTATCAAGGACTCATCCTAATCATGGAAATGAGTAGTTTAGTCAGCCATAGTTAGTGAAAACACCATGATAATTGGTATATTTCACTACCTATATGCAAACTTTTGTACTCAATTGCAAACTAATGAAGTAAACACTCTCAAATTTGACTCACAAATGAGATGAGAAGAGAAGAGAAAAATAGCCAACAAGCTTATTTTCTTCCAAACCCCTCAACCCATATGATTTTTTCTATAAAATACTCTCAACTCTCTAAAGAAAAATTGAAGATGGAAGATAGAATGCTTGGATGAATGGATGAGTGTATGAATGTTTTGAGAAGAGAGGGTGGTGTGGTGTGATGTTTTCTTGGTGAGAGAAGAGGGAAGCCATATATATAGATGATGATGAAGGTGATGATAATGATGAGAGAGTATGGGATGATGGTGGTGAAGGTGATGATAATGATGGTGATGAAGGTGATGATAATGATGAGGGAGTGTGGGATGGTGGTGGTGAAGGTGATGATAATGATGAGGTAATGTGGGATGATGGTGGTGAGAGTTTTTGAAAGAAGAGGGTGTGAGGTTTTTGTAATATTAACTACTAGGGTTTTCTTCTTTAGACTCCTTCTCTTCCAAGTCTTCCAGTTTTTCTTCAATTAGGAGTGATAATTTTGCAACCCTAGGCCAAATAAATTATTATGAAAATAATATTTTTCCATAAATCACTATTTTTGGACCGACTTGATAGCTTAGCGTGTAAAATCCGAACTTCGACGTCTTGTCTTCTCCTCATTATTTATTAACGCTTAACACTTTTCTTCTTCTTCTTTTTTCCTTAGGCTTGAGCTTTAGGTATTGCACATGTGAAAGGTTCGAGTGGAATTAATCAATTCCACCCAAACTCTTCTATTTTTATTCTACCTGAAAATCACGTAAAATATGCATTATTTACTCATAAAAATATATTTCAAAGACTTGAAAGTAGGTAAAATAAATGAGAAAATTACATATAAAATATGAATTATCACATCAATGCAGTCAGTGCTCAAGAAGTAGATGGAGAAGATTGGCGTCAACCACTCATTGACTACTTGCAACACAGGAAGCTCCCTAGCGATCCAATGCATAAGAGAAAAATCCAACGAGAGCACCTAGCTTCCTTTACTTCAACGGGACTCTTTATCGGCGTTCCTTTCTCAGCATTTGGTTGCGATGCTTGGGTAACGAAGAGGCAAGACAAACAATGGAGAAAGCACACTCAGGAATATGCGGAGCACCCCAAGCAGGGCCCAAATTGCATGATCGAATCAAGAGGATAGGTTACTACTAGCCTACCATGTTGTAAGACTGCATTGACTATACAAAAAGGTGCGAGCCTTGCCAGTTTCATGCAAATTTTATTCATCAACCTCCGAAGCCACTCCATCCAACTGTGGCATCTTGGCCATTTGAAGCTTGGAGGCATGATGTTGCGGGCCCTATCACTCCAAAATCTTCTGCTGGCCACTCGCACATCTTAGCAGCAACGGACTACTTTTCCAAATGGGTAGAAGCAATCCCACTGAGACAGGTCAAAAAAGAAAATTTCGTTCATTTTATTCGAACCCATATCATCTACGGATATGGCGTGCCCCGATATATTATCGCTAACAATGGCAAACCATTTGTCAATAAGCTGGTGACTGTCCTCTGCGAAAAGTTTAAGTTTGCCCAGCGCAAATCTTTAATGTACAACACACCTGCAAATGGGATGGCGGAAGCCTTCAATAAGACACTTTACAACCTACTAAGTCAAATGGTGGCAAAGTCAAAACGCAATTGGCATGAAAGATTAGGGGAGGCTCTTTGGGCATACAGAACCACGTATAAGACGCCAACCCAATCAACTCCTTTTTGCTCTGGTATATGGGGTTGAAGCAGTATTGCCTTTGGAACTCCAAATCCCTTCATTCCGTATTGCCATACAGAAAGGCTTAACCGAAGATAAAAATCACAAGCTTCGCTTAGCAGAGCTCGAAGCCCTTGATGAAAAGAGACTTCTAGCGCAACAAAAGTTGGAATACTATCAAGCTCGCTTATCACGAGCCTTCAACAAAAAGGTACGATCACGTTCATTTCAAGTTGGAGATCAAGTGCTTGCGGTAAGAAGGCTAATCATCATTCCACATAAGACTGGAAGCAAGTTCACTTCCAAGTGGGATAGCCCCTACGTGATTCGAGAAGTCTACACCAACGGAGCTTATAGGATTGTCGGTACTGACGGAGTGCAAGTTGGGCCGATAAATGGTAAGTTCCTAAAATCATACTATCCTTAATGTATTATTACATGTAAGCTCCTGAACATGAGCGTAAACTGTTCATTCTTTTAAGTTAAACTCCATTGTACTACTTCTGGCCCGCAAGAGTATAAACTGTGAATGGCTAAACAAAAAAAAAGGGTCTTATTCCTCGAACTACGTATGACTTGATCCTTTAGGGTTCCCTTCAGGTACGTAGACAACTTTGGTATACACCCAAGTACAGTAATCATGAAATTTGTTTATAAAAATGTTCATCTGATTGCGGGTTTTATACCACGTCTGTATTTAAAGATTCTGCAGGGCATAAATTCATTTATTGTCATAATTGTGGGATTTAAATCACAAGGAAAATCAACCAAAGACATATGTGCAGCAAGGGATAAAAGAAAATTCACATTATTAGATATCAAGCTTATATCACAGAAGTACAAAATGCATCACAAGTACATCTCAAAAAAAAAAAAAGGAGTCATCTGCGAATCCCATTGAAAATTCTTCAAATTCTCAAAAGATTCCTTTATGTAGGCTTCAGCCTTCCCTAAACTAGCTTTTGTGGCGGCATCCATCACTTTTGTGGCATTAAGTATGTCAATCTGACCTTGCAAGTCAATAACTTCCTGCTCAGCTTCTTAAAGCAAATGCTCGCTGGCCACTACCTGAGAGCTAAGATCTTTCTATTGTTCTTCCAAAAGTTGAAGTTCCTTCAGCAACTCTTGACGCCTCGATTCAACATGCTTCAGCTCAGCCATCTTTGCTTCATAATGAGCGCCCTCTGTGTTCAGCCCACGGGAGGCCTCATCAAGCTTGCCTTGCACCTCCATGCGACAAGTATCATGTTCTTCAACAGAAGTTCGACCGGAGTAGCTCTGTTGCAGGTCCTTAAGGTCGCATGCTTGCTTGATAAACCCTTCATCCTTGCTCTTTAAAGGAGTGACATCGGCACCTCTTTAAAAGATAGTGGCATGAAGGCTGTCAAAATCGCCATTAAGAGAAGGAAGCCCATCAAAAGGGGTGCGACACACCTTATCAAGTATGACTTTACCAAATACTCGCGCAGCATTCTTATCCACCTCCTTTATAACAGCTTCTACGTTGAAGACAGAAATTCCCCCTTGGAGAGCCCTCAAAGGGCGTTATGGGCGAGGTACCAGTGAAGGCGCATTGACTCTACGGATGGACTCGTCCTCATCATCATCTAGGGAACAAACACCTTGCGAGTCAACTAATCTCGACCTCCCGTCAAATAAATCATTACCAAATAATGGTATTCATCCAATCGACGGGAAATATTGACTTCCTGATGGTAGAGGAACGTGTGCCAATTCCTCCTTGAAGTTCACATCATCACTTTCTCCCTATTAAAAAAAAAACAAGAAGAAAAATAAGAAAAAGAAGAGAAGATGTATACAGGGGCGAAGGACGTGAGATACACATTTGCAAAGAAATCGTGTTTTGAAGAAAAGAAAAGTACCCTGCACTCAGTAGGATTAGGTTCAGAATTGAAGATATCCATGATATTCTCAGCACCTTCTGGGAGAAGCTCAATTACCTTTTTGGTAGTTGGCTCACAAACTCTGATAGTTATCTCATCCTAACCATCCGTAGTAAGATTAATCTCAGGTTTACATTATGCCTATATGTCTCAATAAGTGGGAGATTTGAAAGGGTCCTTTAATCTCATTCGTTACCTGTGGCAGTGGCACAATGTTTTGAATAGGGATTGCAGGGATGGGCTTCGCTGGGATGACAATATCTATTCCTGGAATCTTGACACGAGAAGAACCATCCCCCATCGGCGGAACAGAAGGCTCTAAGGGCTTTCCAGAACGAACAATCTTCAACTTGGGTTTAGAACCAAGTTTGCCTTCATCCTTTGAAGTGTTTGTGTCAAATAAATCACTTCTATGAATCACTGGCGTGTGGACTGCAAGTCGAGAAAATGAACATCTTGGACCACCATCCACGAAATGCACGAGTAGTATTTCTCTCGAGTAAATTGCATCACCTAAGAAGTAAGACTTGAGACCTTGTTCCATAGCGCATAAGTGTCTGGTGATAACGAAGCATTGTTTTTGGATCAAAAAGATTATCAAAGTTTAGATCTATAGGAACATCCTGATGGAAGCCAAATTATCTACTGAATCGGTCGGGGCAGTAGTGCTCCATGACAAAGTTGTGCTCACAATGGTAAGAGAGAAAACCTGAACGAATGCTGACAAAGTAAGCGAAGTCAGCTCTCGATAGCTTACCGTCATCCACGAGGGTCTCCTTCAGTCGGTTGATGGATGAATGCCAGCGAAAGCCCCTCCCAGAAGCGATGAGTTCCCTAGCCTCTTCAAGCTGAAATGACTTGGCTTGACCAATGCCGTTAAACTTCACCATGCCTGGACTGGAGGAAGCCTCACCAACTAGCTCGTATAAATCAAAGTTCTTAGCCAACCAAGCATAAAGGAAATGGGTAGGAAAATATCCCCAACCTCTACTAGGATGCGAAGAACGTGAAATCTCATTGAGTCCCCTATAGATACTTGTAAGAATCGCTGTAGGGAGGTAGTACCCTACACCTGAGGCCATCAATGAGGCGATACTAAAAGTGCTGGGGTGTATGCAACTAGCATCTCTAACTGTGAAGATGAATATGCATACCAACAGGAGAGAAATGCAACTAGAAAGGTCTTAGTACGTTGGCCTATGGCCACTCCCAACTCACCAAAAATGACCTGACAATCACGCCACCAACGGGCTCCTACGTCAATAATAGAAGACAATATTCCTGGATGAGGGATCCAGCTGTCTTGATTAGGCTTCCTAGCAATATGGTACCTGTTGCGTCCTCGAAACTAGAAGGCAATCCATTACTCAATGGTCGGCTTGCCCTTGCGACCTTGCATGAGCTTGTGGTAAGCAGTAAATAGATAACTGCAACTCAGCAGAAGCTTGTTTGTGAGTTTTCGATAGGTAGGAACAACTTTATCATAAAGACGGCCTGAAAGTGGTAGCCCGAGGAAGCTATAAATATCAAAGATAGATAATGACACCTCGCCTTTAGAAGTATGCCATGTGTTCGTTTCAGAACATCAATGCTCGCACACTGCTCGGTATGAGGTTCGAGCACCGGTCATAAAGGAAGAGCGAAGCATACAAAGCATCAAACAGATGAAAGGTTGTGAGTTTATCCTTGCAACAAACGAGGATATCCTCTAGCCACTCCTATTAAAGCGGTTTATAAGAAAATTCCCCATGCAACGGCAACTTAGCCTATGATTTGCGCTCGGACTCTATATCATGATGTAGCAATTGGTAAGAGGGGAGGTTCCCTTTCTTGTTAATGTGAGTAGAGAGCAAAAACATCTCGCCTATCTTCACATTCTCCGTGGACCACTAAGGAAGGCTCGGAGGACCTCTAGCACAATCAGACTTGCGCAAGAACGTTATAGGATTGCGGAGAGGCAACTTTATCTCTTCCCCATCTACATCATTTTCACTGGTTGGATGTGTAGATAACGTCGCCCGCTAGTGATTTTGTGCATAAAAGTGACCATCTTGAATAAATCCTGCATCGATAGCAGAAATAAAGAAAATTAAGTTATAGGACTTATCATAGGGGCAGTCGTAGCAATCTAATAATCGAATGAAGACTTAAAGAAAAAAATTCTTAGACATGGAAGCACCAAAAACCAAAAACCAAAAACAAAGGAGGCACAAATGCAAGCAAGGGCTTTTCATCAGTCAAATTCGCCTCTTGAGAACTTTTGCATTCGGCAGGTCACTTTACAAGGAAATTCAAGGTTAACCTATTCATGCACCCAAAAGGGTTGAACATTCAAAGGTCAACCGATAGTCAATCAAATTTACCTCTTGAGAATTATCGCCTTTGGGAAGTGCACCTTAGGAGGATTCAAAATTAACCCGTTGATGTACCCAAAAGGGTTAAACATTCAAAGGTTAACCGATATTAAATCCAATTCGCCTCTTGAGAATTTTCGCCTTTCGAAAATTTACCTTAGGAAGATTCAAGGTTAACCTGTTGATGCACCCAAAAGGGTTAAACATTCTAGGGTTAACTGATATTAAATCGAATTCACCTCTTGAGAATTTTCGCCTTTGGGAAGTTCACCTTAGGAGGATTCAAAGTTAACCCGTTGATGCACCCAAAAGGGTTAAACATTCAAATGTTAACCGATATTAAATCGAATTCGCCTCTTGAGAATTTTCACCTTTGGGAAGTTCACCTTAGGAGGATTCAAGGTTAACCCGTTGATGTACGCAAAAGGGTTAAGCATTCAAAGGTTAACCGATATCAAATTGAATTCGCCTCTTGAGAATCTTCGCCTTTGATAAATTCACCTTAGAAGGATTCAAGGTCAACCCATTGATGTACCCAAAAGGATTAAGCATTCAAAGGTTAACTGACATTAAATCAAATTCGCCTCTTGAGAATTTTCGCCTTTGGAAAGGTCGCCTTAGGAGGATTCAAGGTTAACCCATTGATGCACCCAAAGGGTCAAACATTCAAAGGTTAACCACAATCAATTTTTAGAAATTCCAACATGAAATAGAGAGTGCAAAATAACATAGATTGAGGCAAACAAGCCAGAAAAATATAAATTTTGTTTCAAATCTATCTAAGCTAAAAACAAAAGGGAGTCATAGGCTACTGGACAAAAAAAAGGGGGCGCCACAAAAAAAAGGGCAAGAAAAACAAAAAGAGACGGAAACAGAGCAGAAGAACAAAGCTTAAGGTCCGTACTTAAGGGCTACACAATTACCCACAGCTGTTACTCTGCTAGACTATTGACAATGAGGTTCTCCAATTTCATTGTTGTGGGTTTGCCCTTCTCAAATATTACAACTGCAAAGAGAGATAGAAAGGGGTGAGATGCGCACTCTCGGCAATCAACACTAATACAATAAAAAAAATAGAAAATCTATAGCAAAACGAGAACTCCATAGGAGCAAGAGAACCAAAGTGCAACCATAATAAAACGAAAATTCATGCGCCTAACAACGGTATCCACGGTTGGGAAATCATGTTAATGAGCTTTATTTCATGGGCACGCATAACAAAGCTTTATTTCTCAAGAGACAGTGAATGCACAGGCATACAAGAGACAGCGAATGCACGAACATCCAATCTTAGTAATTTTAAAAAAAAAAAAAAGAAGAAAGAGAGAACAGGAAAGGAATTAGGTTGCAGTCATCGTATTTGACGACAAAATCATAGAAGACAGACAAAGGAAAAAGGAGCATGATGTGACAATTACCTGTGTTTCTCTTCCTTTTGAGCACATCAGCCGAAGACTCAATCAAATTTTATGATGAGCATGCGGGGTGTCACAATTCAGTCTTCCCAGTTCAATATGTTATATATTAGGTCAATCGAATAAAAATCAAGACCTAATTTGATACATTCCAAAAAATTTATGGGTGCAGTACATGCTAATAGAAAGTGCAAATATTCTGCGTTGAATAAAATATTTTGTTCAGGCAAGTTTGTTATTCCAAATCAAAGAAAGAATCCTGAAGGCTTTTATTTGAGTATATCAATCAAATATATTGATATATTCAATTTCAGTGAAAAAAAAAGAAAAAAAAAAGGATGGCCAACAAATTGGTTCGTAACTTTTATTGAAGACCGTATCAAGTCAAGAATTTTGACCCGGGTACTACATAGTTAGGGTTGTGTAGATCTCCGCATTCAAATTTCGAGACCTATCCACACCAAATATTCCAAGATCATGGGTGCGGCCAACTCTCGAGGGGGTATTTGTAGAATGCAAATATTTGCTAGCCAATCAAGACCTGCCACGTGAAAAGAAATAAATATTTTTATTTTTGACCAATTACAGCATGCCACATGTTAAATTAATTATGGCATTCCATTAAATATTAAATACTTATTGGAAATGTATGCGCCCAATTAAAAAGTGTCACGTGGCATAAATAATGCAGAAAATAAATGAGACAAGAAGGAAAACCCCAACTCCGATTTCTCTATAAGAAGGGAATTAACTCCCTCATTCAAGGATGGGTATTTTTTAAAAGAACTCTCAAGAGCTCAAGACTTTTCTCTGGTAGAAGACAACGAGCACTTTAAATACGTGCCATCTACGCGCGGAGACTAAATCATATCTTGATAGTGATGAAGCCTCATCGGCCCTCTCTCAAGATCAAATTCATTCAAGTCTATTCAGGGAGATTGAATCAGATGATTCATTATACTTGTTCTTGTAACAATTATACAGAGATTATATCCATTCTTTGATATAAATATAAAAAATTCGCTTTATTACTCAATTTCTTGTCTAATTAATTGCAGGTTCGAAATTTGTGTTTATACAATATTAAAATTAAATATAAATTGAGCTCATCTAAAAGTGGACTTACCCAGACAGACTTAGGTGGATGAACCAATAGATGAACGTTATGATAGCCATAGACAAAGAAAAATGCACATCGGCAGCACTTTGGCAGAACAAACCCCGATTAATGTTTGAAAAATAATAATTAATGTCAAGACAAAATTTAATTATTAATTAATTAGTATCACTGTCATTACTCGTTACTCTATACCATACTCTAATGAATAAATTAATCAAAATCACGGATCTCTATGACACTAGCAACATATGTTTTTTTTAAAAGTATTTTCCTTTTGAAGAAAAAATTTTAATTTTAAGGGAGAGACATTATGAATTTTGTTACCTTGTCGGCCTTTTTTGTTTTGGATGCTATTCCAATATGTGTTGTCCCACAAGTGAGCTTCAAATCTCCCTGTCCATCTATATTTGCCCGAATGCCCAGCATGCAACCATTCACCTTTTACCAACACACTCAATACAAATATAATTTCACTTAAAAAGAATTAAAAATTCAAAACAAAATGCATATAAAATATATAAGGAAAAGGTGCTTGGACACAATGTAACAAAGAAAAGGTGAGATAATTATGAACATAATTTATAAGACTGTCACATATAAAAATTTGACATGCAGAAAAAGTATAATTTATTATAAAAATATTTTATTAGAATGTTTTGTGTATTAGATTGAGGGTTCTGATACCATGTAAAAAGGCAGAAGCAAGTACCCACCTGGTGAGACCTCTGTAAACGGAGCTTCTTGTAGTACTGATGGTGGTTGTGTTAATATTGGGACATTTCTCTTTAGAATTGGAGTTACTTGAAGCTCTCTTCCTCTTCGTCCTCTTAGGCTCTAATCAACCACACATGATAATGACGACAACGGCGAAGATGAAGGGGACTCGACACTAGCTCTTGGATTAAGATTAGAAGACCTCTTCTTCATTCTTTATTCTCTTCCCCAAAATTTACCAATGGAATATATATGAAAACATAGAAAAAAATGAATGAGAAATATATAGTTCTTCCCTTTTTCTCTCTCTAAAATGTGTTGATTTGAAGAATGAATAACAGAGAGAGGGGGAGAGAGAGTTTTGGTCACCTAAGGTGGTTTACCAGAACAGGGAGAAGCAGAGTAATGAGATCGAGAGCACAAGAAAAAGATTGAAAAGAAATGGTAAATATTTATTATATATATAAAAAAAAAAAAGTAATGCCCATCCCACTTGAGGTTCTGGGGTTAGTTTTAAAAAACAAAAAATTAACCATGGGGTTGGGTCAAATTGACCCATGTCTTGGGTTAAATTGAAGGGCTGAATCCAAACACTTAGCTCGAGGGTTCAAGGGCCTTCAATTCCAGCCATGCTACCAATCAGGCTAGGCTTTATACAGTGTGTAAGCTTAGTAACTGGTCCATTTCTAGAAGTCTTAGCTGGGTATTAGTCACTTACTCCTTTTTTCCATCTTTTCTTCTTCTGTTTTCTTCTCAATTTTTGGTAAACAGATTGTCCAATTTTAAGGTTAGATCGAGTTAATTTTAAACTGAATCAATTACATATCAGAGTTAGGTTTGGATTTGCATCATGTTATTTTTTGGTAAATTTTGGATATTATTGGTTGGGATCGTAAACTCGTCTTGCAAATAAATACGACTTTGTAAGAAATTTAGGCTTTAGTTTACGTTGAGCTAATTTTGGTTTAGATTCAAGTCATGATCAAATGTGTTCTATTTCAACTCTCAATTGTCACGTGCATTTGGGTTGTATTTTGATTGAACAAGCAATGCATGTTTGTTTCAATAAAAATATATTACCATACCGCTTAGCACTGTTTAAGGGTTCACCCACCCTTGGAAGTGTAATGTTGTATATATAAGAAATTATATAATGAGTAAAATTAGGGAATAAATACACGAAGCTACCTCAAGTTTTGTGTAAACAACAAAACGGGCCCCCAATTTTTAAAAATAATTGTAAGGTACCTCGACTTATGAGATAACCAACAAAAAGGACCTGATTTACTATTCTAATTTTTATATAACACCATAATCGTTTCATATTTGTAATTCTAACCCCAATCCTTAAAAACCTACTTTCAAAAATTTTAAATTTGTGCATGTAATATTCTGCTCATTAGTATTACTTGAAACCCTCTTTAATCTGTTATCATAGCCACGTTATCAAAAATAATCAAGATAATGAAGCTAATTGATAACTAACTAAGCTAATTAAGTGTGTTTAATGCTTGAACCATCACCTACTTCTCCTGCTACTAATTATTCACATATTGTTCACTCATTAGCAGGGACCACTTCAATAGGACCTCAATTAAACTATATTACTGATATGATTTTAGAATCAAAAATTGAATTATTCAAAATTAAGACTGGAGTTAAGGAGATTAAGAAACAATTATCTGTAATTCATCTTTTTCTGATTAACGAAATTAGACATAGAAGAAAATCTACTTTAAATATTAGTATTTCTTTTCAGCATAAATATCCCTTCGAAAATCAAAAAAACAAAAATCCATTTCTTTTGCATGAGATAAAAATCTAAAAAGAAGTAAGAGAAAAATCAACTTAAAAATCAGCTGAGAAGGTAGAAAAAGAAGAAGAGAATGAATTATAAACAGTACAATCTTGAAGAACTACAAAATATGTTTGACAAAGAACAAAACCCAGAAGAATTGAACAAAATCATGGCCGCAATAGTTAATAAACAAGACGTATTATCTGATGATAATGAAGAGAATAATAATGTCCAATTACAAGAAGAAATATATCAGCAGATGAACCTAATTAAACTAGAGGACCTTAATGTGGTACCTTTAGAAGAAATTGAGAGGAAATTGGATTAAAAAAATATGGTAAAATAATATTTGATGATGAGATCAATAAAATTGGAGAAGAACTCAACATAGGTGAAATCGAGACTAATCTAGTTAATAATATTGTCCCTAAATCTGAAGAATTTGGTGAACCTTCTAAAAGAAAAATTCATTTTATGAGACCTAGGTACGTTCTAGCAGGACGTACAACCAATGTTTCCTTTGGGTTCATCCCAGGAAAAACTACGATATTCGAAAAGATTGGTCTTACCCAATTAGCCAAACATGATATATATTAAACATTGATGGAACCGTAATAGAAAAGGAATATTTGACTATTGAAAAAGTGGTATGAATAGTATCCTAAATTTAAATATTACATCAACTGCTGTAAATTTTCTAAACTATATCGAATATAGTTTTTTTAGCACTGTAGCTGACTGGTATGATTCATTAAATGAAGATGATAAAAATGCATCACAAATGATGGAAACACCACTTGCAATGTTCAAAAATTTTCGTAAAAAAATCGAAACTGAATTTATCAGAGTTAAACTTGATTCTGAAGAAAAGGCTAGAGAATCCCAAAGAAAGATTAATAACATAGAATTGTAGGATATGAAGTATCTTGAAAATTATATTGCCGAATTTAGTCAATATTATTACAAAATTAGGCCTATTGAAAATAATCTTGGTATGTTCTATGACAAATTATCATATCTGATTAATTTTATAATTAATGAAAAGTACATTGCATGGCTTGATAAAGCAGATGTCATTGATACTCTCGGCTCGAGAATCTCTTATTTAAGAAAATGGGTCAATAATCAATGCATTGATTTCCTAAAGTAAAAGAAAATTAAGAAGCGATTTCTAGTTTGCTGGGACTCTCCTATACCAATGGAGAAAACAACCTAAGAGGAGAAGAAAAAGAAAATTTTATAAGAAAAAGAGTTTTAACAAGCAAATGGGAGCGAAATATAAAAGAAAATATCATAACAAATTGATCCCTAAAAAATGAAGATTTTTTAGGAAAGCTACCTATTGTCCAGCTAGGAAAAAAATTATAAGTGTTAGGCATGTGAAGAAGTAGGTTATTATGCAAATGAATACAAAAATAGGAAGAATAATAAACTTATTGAAATTTTGGGGAGTCTAAATTACTTTGAACTTAGTGAAAAAGAAGCACTAGACCTAGTCTTGAATAACAACAGAGGAATTGTTGAAATTATACTAGATGATGAATGTGAAGAAAGTCATTATGAAAAAACCAATCATGTGATGGGAAGTAGCTCGGCTAGTCTTAAGATCTTCAGGGGAAAGAGTTTATTATAGACAACGATAACGAAGAAGTCAAAGGAGATTGGGCCCTTTCTATAATTTAGAAAGACATGATCTATAAAAGATGTATCTTTCAATTGAAGAGTAAGCACGTATGCGAAATGATGAAAGAAGATTTAGAAATAAAAGACTTGAGTATGATGTGAGAGAAGTTAATTTCATTAATTGGAAAAATATCCTTAAGCATAACAAAGATAGAAATTATAGGTATATCCATGATGGAAATGTCCAAATTCAAATTACTCTGTTATAGTATTATGGCAAAGATATTGATCCTTATACTTTGCTCTGTGATATCAGGCATACCAAATTTAATAATGAAATTACCATAGGAATTAAGACTAACTTATGTAATGGATCAGTAGGATTCAATTATCAATCTGAAAATCATGCGAGTCTAAAGGATGAATTTGCCAAAAACTTCCTATCCCTTAAGATAAAAACAGTTGGGATGGATATGAAAAGAGAGGGATACCCACTAAGGATATTTTAAAAAATCATCTACAAATTAGATAATACTATAGATCCAAAGACTAAGATAACCATGATAGAAGCAGAAAAATTTTGAGAGTCCTACTCCAATGCAAAAAAAAAAAATTCAAAGGATAAGGTCCAATCTGCAAGAAATAAAAATTAATAGGTCGTGAATATCTAGCTTTGCTAATCCCACAAAGATCAATTAAAAAAAATGTGATAAAAATCGATGAGAATAGTAAAATAACCCAATTATTAAGAAGCATGAGTGCAAGATCAGAATGCAGAGAAGGGTCTTCATCAACTAAAGAAGAGCTTCAAGAAGATGATGTAATTAGTATGACGAGTGAAATGAGTAGAATGAGTTATGAACCTGTAAGACACTGTGTAGACTGAACTATGAGTCTAGCTAGAAAAACCATTTGGTACAAAACTAGAACTATTAGTGTCCCAATCTATGAAGATAAATTAGTTAAGAACATGACTATGGATATATGCTATGAATCTACTAATACGAATCCTAATAGCATCTAGGCCCTAATAGAGGTATGTTTAAAGGGATATAACAAATATGAATTATGTGCCTACAGAAATAGCGGTTGTTCTTTATACTTTGGAAAAAGAGTATTATTTCCAGAATTTATATGAAAAAAAAGCCAAGAATTCTTCACACGTAAGGATAACTGATAATAGCATTATGAGCCATAACGAGGCAATAGAAAGGTTATCCATAGAATAGGAGGAGTCCAATGCATTATACCAATTCTATGTGCTACTGATCAAACCCTCTTATGATATGATTATTAGCAATAATTTTTATAGACTATATTATCCATACACATATACCATAAACCAAATAATATTCATAATTAATGGTCGCTCAGTTTCTATTGAAAGATTAAGTAAGGCTTACACCTTATTAGAAAATTGAGTTTACACGCAACTATCATGGTAAGAATGTAATGCCTGCAAAGCGTGAGATAGCACTAACAATCTAAACAGTTGCATTATTGATTAAAGAGCAAATTACTAAACAATAAGAGCAATTATGTGAAGAACTCTACCCTAATAACCCACTAAAATTTTGGGATAAAGATAAGACATTTACATAAATAACTTCGTTAAATCCAAACACTATTGTTCGAGTCAAACAAATCAAAGAACTTTTGAATAAAGGATAAATAAGGAATAGCGACAGTCCCTACACCAATCCTACTTTCATGGTAAAAAATCATGCTGAAGGAAAACAAGGAAAAGAAAGAATGGTAATCAATTACAAAAAACTTAATGATAAATTGATAATACTATCTTTGATGGTTATTATATTCCTAACAAAATAGTTCTTTTCAATAGAATTCAAGGAGCCTCTTAGTTCTCGAAAATAGATTGCAAAAATGGATACTGGAAAATAAAAATAAATGAAGAAAGCATTCTTTTAACCACTTTTATTGTCCCTCAAGGATATTATAAATGGATAGTAATGTCATTTGGTCTAAAAAACACACCTCAAATATTCCAAAGAGGAATGGATAACATCTTTAGAGACCTTAATCACTATTGTTTAGTTTACATCGATGATACCCTTGTCTTTTCCAAGACCATAGAACAAGACAAAGATGATGTCCTGACTGTCACCTAAAGATGCATTGATCATGTTATTATTCTTGGTAAGAACGAGTGCGTTATGTTGAACAAGAAATCGAGTTTTTAGGTATAGAGATAAAAGCTTGACAAATCATCTTACGAAAGCATATCCTAGAAAAATAGAAATTTTCCCTCAAAAGATTGAAGATAAGAAGCAATTAGAAATATTTCTTGGATGTCTTACCTATACTTCAGAAATTATTAAAGATTTAGCAAAATTGAAGAAACTATCACAGTGAAAACTCTACAAAGAAGTTGGACATGGACTGTTAGTGATTCAAAGATGTTTCAGAACTTTAAAAACATGTGTAGAAATCTTTTTGTTCTTAATTTTATAATGAATGAGATGATTTAATTCTTGAGACAAATACCAGCAATGAGCACTGGAGTGCGGCATTCAAAATCAAAGAAGAAGAAAAACTCTGCAAATATTACAGTGGAAGTTTTAATAAGGTAGAATGCAACTATCTTACGATGGAAAAGGAAATTCTCACAGTCATAAAGGGAATTTAAACATTCCTAATCTTTTTAGTCCCAAAACCTTTTCTTATTCGAACTTATTGCAAAGGAATATTTGGTTTTGTGAGGAAAAAATTATCAAACATGCAAGCGCAAGGGGGACTCCTACATTGGCAATTATAGCTTAACCATTTTTCTTGCTCTACTGAACATATACGCGTATCAAAAAATTCTCTGGCAGATAGTTAACTCGTGAACTCATCAATGGTGATCATCTTAGCACGACTCCTGCCAGAAAGAGAGAAAATCCTAAATGAAATGTCATTCCTACTAAAATAGTGTTAGGGAAAAGGTCTTAATATTTATAAACCCCAAGTGTAAGGTGCATCATTGAGTATTCACGGTGTCGTCTGCAGGGAATTATATTTCCAGGTACCAAACTAACTAAAGCATCTCAAGTTATGCAAAACAGAAGGGATAGAAAATAGAACTAAACTACTAAAGCAAATAGAAGGACTATGTTTAAACTTAAGATAAACCAAATAATCAAGTTAAACCTTTACTTTCTCAAGTTACACTGGTATTTAGAGATGGTCGGTTGCATCATTGAAGACCACACATGCCCTCTCTCAAGGGTCATGAGCTAGTCTAATTGTTCTAACCACCTATTTTTATGGGATTAGTTCAATTAAACTACAAGATTGGCAACCCTTGACCTAACTAGCGACAAAGACTATTTTCATGTCCGAATCCTAGCTATTCTCTCTACCCATAGTAGACAATCAACCTCATCTCTCAGCATAAGTCGATTGCCTCAAAACATGGATAAAAGCTCTTTCAAGCATTTCATCAAATACTTGGCGGGCAAGAAAGAAAACTCCAAATTCTAGCATAAACAAGGTGAATAAAGGTCTAAACAAGATCAATTAGCCATCAAGAGGCTAATCACCATCTAAATTAACACAAACTAACAACTGAACATTACCAAAACACAAAACCCCAAAGTAAACCTAAACTAGCAAAGAAGAAGACAAACATGAACAGGAGGGGGAAAAGAATGAAAATCTAATCTAATCAAACTAAGTAAATCATGAATTAACGATGAAAACTGAACATTTAAACTGAACAATTCAAATACAAGAATTGAACTAGCAAACCATAAACATGAGCAACATATGAAAAAGAGAGAGAAAAGGAAGAACACTTAGTCTTGATTGATAGAAAGAACTTGTAATCCAAAACTTGAATCCAAGATTACAGCCTTCAATCCTAATCTAATCCGCCTATTGAGGTTTTCATTTGATAAACTAACCTAAAATCTAGCCTACAAATCGCTAGAGAGAGCCCCGGGGAGTCCTCAAACAAAAACTCCCGAAAGGGGTTCGAACAGAAAATCGGGGGAGCGGGCGACGGGGGAGGCGGCACGGCCCCACCATGCCCCATCTCTGGCACGGTGGCGAGGTCTCCCGTCGTCCCTTTTTGCTTTCTTTTGCTCTTCTTGTCTATCTTTGCTCCTTTTCGTGGCATTTTGCTCGATGGAAGTTTATTGCCTACAAAAACAAACAAAAGTTACAAAACAAGTAAAAATCCTAAAGATTATATTATTATACGGGTAAAAATTAGGTAAAAGGGGCATGTAAAATACAACACAATTATCGCGTAACAAGCAAGTTTTCCCTTCTAATAAAATCCTTATAGGTATTTTGAAATTTCACACAAAAAGTAGTTCAAATTTTGGCCTGTTGTCTTCTGTCTACTTAATAGCCCAAAGATTTAGCCTTCTACATTTATAAATTAATTAACTAAGATGTCCTTATAATATCCAAGAAAAAATGAGTTCTTATGTACAAGAAAAATGTTTCAACAAATAGTATGCAGCCTGCATCGACTACTATTATAATTATTCCTATAATATTTGGGAATCGTGGAGTACTACAATCTATTTTCCGGATATATTTGAAGTTGGTGTTACTTTTTCAGCAAATTTAATCTCTCCAGATAACCCCGTTATGAAAGCCTGGGAATACAAAATAATAGTTTATCTTATGAAAATCCCATATTCGAGCTATCTATTTTTCTCAAGACTAATAAAATTTCAACAGTGTATGTTCAGAAGGATCCATTGAATTCTTACATCTCCTAATGGACCAACCAAAAATCCATACAATAGATGTCTATATGTCGAAGTACATTGCGCACTAATTGAGTATGAAATAGAAATGCCAAACTAGCCCATTATTTGTTTCAATTAGTTGATTTAGACTATCCCAGAGTTCAACAACAAGAGTGATTGTTAGAACGACATGAGTTAGCTAGTGATCATGCCTTACTAATAGACATCGGTTTTTTCAATATTTACTATCAAATGTGGGCATTGATTGAGCAAGAAGTAATGATAATGCACTATAGAAACACTTCTTTCGCCTATCATAATGAGTTCAGTAAATATATGAAGATAGAAGGAGTTATTTCAGAGGACATTTTTTATTATCTCTTTGATGTTGGAGCTAGAAAATTATTATCAGAAAAAGAAAAGAAATATCTTCATGAATTATTTAAAAAACAAGATCCAGTGTATTTTCAACTTGATGAAAATTTTGATGATTATCTAGATAATTATAGATTGGAAGATATTATTAGAGACGAGGGCATGTAGAATCTCAACATGGATGACTAGTCTTATTAGTAATTAAAGGTTCTGGAAAGCGGTTGCACCGTTATTATACTATTTTGTCCAATGTCTAGCCAGTAAAATAATGTTGTATATTATATCCATGTGAAGACAACTGCAGTCATGTGAAAATATTAGTGTGTATACTGTAGCGGTTAGGGCATCCTATTTACTCCATCCCCTCTATAAAAAGAGAAGCTGAGTGCTCAGAATAGACATGGACATTTGAGTGTACTTGAGCAAAAGAGAAGTTAGGGTTCTCTATTTCTCTATGAGCAAACATCGCTGATGACCTTAGTAGCTTAAGTCCCTTTTCGATCTTTCCATTGTAATATTTCAACATTTAAACTTTCAATAAAAAGAAGTTTCTTAGCAGGAAATGCTATTCAATTGAACCTTATGTATTAAATATTATAATTTCTTAATTAAAGTCTCACTATCCTTTAAAATATAAAATTTGATTAGTAACTAGGCTTGAGATAGGAAACAAAGATCTATATTGTGCCCGATCTAAAGAAGGTGTGGTTGAGATTAGCAATCTCTGTAAACTGAAAGTTAGAGGAACGTTGGATTCCAATGCCAACTAAGTTTAGGTAATGGTCGAAACTCTCCAATTAAGCTTTAATTATTTTGCCAAGCATGGTGGGATTGTAACCACAAAAAGCATAATATTTATGATATAAATAGTAGATTGTGATAACTAGTGTCAGTAAAGGCATTATGAGAAGTTTAATCATCCAAAACAAGGATATTTCTTGAAAATAAAAACTCTAAAAATAGCTTATTTGCATATTTTACCAAATTCTGGGGTCTTTCTGCAATTTCTAAAAATTTAGGGGCCAAAATAATAAGAAAAAGGACCTAAAAGTTTGTTATTCTAAAACATAGGGTACCTAGTGTTATTTTCAAAAAGTCAGGGACCAAAAAATTGTTATCCTAAAACTCAGGGTACCTCAGAGTAATTTTTGGTAAAATTACATTATTATCTTTTCACTCTATTAACTGATAGTTATCACCTACAATTAACTCTTACCATTCCCAAATGCTCTTTTACCTAAACTTTCATGATTATATATTATTTTCTATCCTTTATCATTAAATCCTGGTGCTCTTTGTCAATTAACGATGTGAAATGAATAGGCTTAAAATATATTTCAGCTTTACAAATGTCTATTGTTAAGCAGAAAAATAGCGGAAAGGGGGCAACCGCAAAAGGGAACACGTGTGTGAGAAGAAATCTGAGGAATTAAAGCGGGTTTGGGTTTTTGTTAAGAAAACAAACCCTAATTTGCAGGGCATAACATAAATATTTATGTGGATGTAAATAAAGCCTAAAAAAGCCAAGTCACATGACTCTTCATGATCTTTTGTTCGCACTAAAATGTTTTTTTTCTTTTTTTTGTTATGCTCATTTTTTAAGCCCAAATTTTTCGTGCGTTAGAAGATTATCGAACTTACATAAGCTTGTCACTTATTAAGATTTTGCATATCTTGTATTCTTGTGTTGCCAAACCCTATTAATTGACTACTAGGAGAAAATTTGATACTGAATGCTATTATTGTTGTTACAAATATTTCCTCCAACATTAACTTACGTATTTTTATCATGATGAGAAAACACAAATTTTCTTTTCTATAAATGTGTCCATAATTATTTGCATCTGATCTAATTAACAAGTTGATTAGAAAATGTAGTTTGCTAAAATTTGGACCAACACTCTGTCAAGATGCTGTGGGTTCAAAATCTCTCTAAAGAACATTGGATAATGGTGTTGGTTTGGAAAAATGGTGTGGTTGAGCCTGAACTGGGGAATGAGAACTTCCTATTTGATGAGGAGGTTCATAGAGAAGATCATGAAGTTTGTTGTACTAGCGAATTGATTTCTCAATCTATTGGGAATGCAGAGCGACATCCAATCTATGTTTAAATCAATGCTTCATTTGACAAATATCCATTGCACTGAGAATATATGGATCTTGTGCCAATGAGATTAAGGATATTGAAATTTCTACAAACAATTTCACTTTTGTTAACTTAAGTAATCACAAAAAGGATAAAGAGAAAAGGTCTTGAGAGGACAATGATGCCTACGACACCAAGCTCTAATGTTCAAGATTAGTTATTCACAAAAGAAAGGTCAAACTCTCTGACCCTCATAGAAATAGCTCAAGAAGCTTTAGAGTTGGGGGCTAGACATCTTAGTGATCAGGAACAAAACTCTAGCCATTAGGAGGATCACTAGAAGTTTAAGAAAACAGTTTGATCGAAAGAAGCAAGCATAATGTCATGCAAATGCATTCCTGGAGCATGTATTTGGCATATCTGATTAGAGGCTTGAAGTCTTTTCATGTATAATTTTGATTAAGTATGGTCATTGACATCAACTCAGAACTAGCAGTGATTGATTGGTGTCTGTTGTTAGAGGTTTGGGAGATTCATCTTGTATTTGTGCTAGCTAACATATAACTTAGTGGTTTGTGTAGGAACTATTTGTAATTTTTCTTTGACATTTTCATTTTCTTGGGCTATACCCAACTAATAATCAAAGAAAAAAAAAGCAAACATCTAATTATAGTCATCTTATTAATCATTATGACCAAAGGTTTTTTCAACGATCACAGTGCAGGATAACAATATTAAGCTCTAGAGACATTCTTGTTTATCATTTCTTTCTACCTGTATTTATTCCTTTGTATTTTCAATCTTTTTTGTGTGATTCTAATATAAGAATTATATCTGATATATATATTGTTTATGTGGGAGATAAAGGACTAATCTTGCATGCAAAAGACACTGTCAGGAGTAGCGCACGTAATCTGAATGCTACTAGAGGGCTACTAGAGTCCTCTTGGAAAGTCGCACCCTAAATACAAATTCCGCTAAATGGTGGAGAGGTGGTGAGAGAGGGGGGAATTGGAGATCTCTGTGTGATTGTATATTTAATCGACCCTCTAAACCTCCTTATCTAGGTTGGGGTCGACTAGGATTACTGACCTTAGCAGCTTAAGTGGTTGTCAACCCGAATAACATTAGGGTCGGCCAATAGCGCTCATTCGGCCATGTAAGTTGCAAATCACATACTCTCTATAGATCACATCTCTTTACGATTCATACGAGGAATAAGAAGTGTAGCCAGAAAGTAACCAATAGTGTCATATTAAGTCTCCATCTAACCAACATAGCACTTTCACAAAATACGACACCCCAAATCATCCTAACCATTACTAGTGACATTTCTAATTCCTTATGTCGTGATATATCATATGATTCTATAGCCAATATAATGATCTAAGTTGATATGGTGAAGATGGATAAATTTTTCCTTAAGCATTCATGATATTACATCTCAACTTAACTGCTTTCCTAACGTGTTCTCATTGAACCGTATACATCGTGACTCTTAACAAACACATTAATGTAGGAACATCAAGCTTTGACTTCATATTGTAGCTTTAAGTCAAAAGGTCATCCTTCATAGGGTCACACAATAACAAAAGATAGGGAAGTCAATTGTTGCTCCGTGTATGGATCATCTTTTAAGCGCACACAGCATGAGATGTGTGTCATGATATAACTCCCACTTAACTGGGCTCATCACCTATATGTCATGCGAATCGCTAGTCTAGATTTTCACCCAAAAATTTAAACTAAACCACTAGATTAACACATTAAATATTAATCTTGATACTTAATATTCAGCTTTTAAGGCTTCAATATGAAATTATATTTCATATTTACTCCCTCGAGTCTCATTTTAGACTCACGAAGGCGACTATATTATATTTTATTCATACACTTCGAGTATGAGTAATCAATAATGTACACCTAGTGCCAATAGGATTCAATCTCATCCTACCTGCTACTCAATCGTCAGGCTTATTGTCTGTATGACTATGCCAATCAGAACCCTATGACATCTTAATTTGCCTAACAAATAAAAATAAATCATAAAGCATTTAGAAAAAGAAACTTCAATATTTATTACATAATGCTCATTACAAGAAGGATGTATATTTCTCAAAACAAGATTCATCCAAAAACTAAACCCTATAAAGTCCTGGACTTAACGCATGAGCTTTGAAAGCATCTCCACGAATCATTGTAGTAAGGGATTAGCAATCATCTTGTTAGTGGATATATATTTAATGGAAACTTCCAATGTTTATATGGCATTTCACGTGAATGATAGCGCCCTCTCGATGCCTGGTCTTCCAATGGGACTTTGGATCCTTAGCGAACTGGATGGCAGTTGTGTTGTCACATAGCATTTCTACATGACCATCAACTCTAGGAGTGAGATTAAGTTCCTGAAGGATACTCCTAAGCCACATTGCCTCCTACATAGCTAGGCTACATGCGACATACTTTACCTTCATAGTTGATAAAGCTATGCAGTCCTGCTTGTTACTACACCATAATATGGCTCCCCACCTAGGGTGAGGACAAAACCTAAGTTTGACCTAGATGAGTCTAGGTCACCACCCCAATCGGCATCTAAGTATCCTCTCGACATTAGAGTATTCTCTCAACTTAAGGTCCCTACCTTGATAGTAAAGGACTAAGTCAGTTGTATTATAAAGGTAGCAGATGATTGTCTTGATGGCTTGCCAATGAGCAAGTCCTAGGTTGCTCTACTAACGACTTACCAAACTAACTACAAAGTACATTTCAGGTTGTGTACATAACACAGAATACATTAAGCTTCCTTTAACACTAGCATAAGGGACATTATTTTTCATCATCTATTTTATAGCATTGATCAAGACTCAAGGTTAGACCTTTCTCAATTAAAGTGTCTACGGGTTTGGAATAATGCATCCAAAATCGTTCTAAGTCCTTTTTGATATATGCTTCCTGGCATATACCTAAGAGCTTCTTAGAACGATTTATGACTGTTTCCACACCTGGGACATACCTCACTTCACCTATGTCCTTCATCTTGAAGACAGAGAATAACCACTTCTTAGTAGTTTTGACCATCTCCAAGTTGTTCCTAGCCAGTAGTATGTCATCAACTTACAGATAAGAAACATAATCCCCCTGATTAATCTTATGCCATATACACAACGGTCTTCTGAAATCATAGATAAGCCAACAAAGTTATGGCTTCATGGAATCTAAAGTACCAAGATCTGGAAGCTTACTTAGGATCATATATGGACTTTCTAAGATGACGCACCTTGTCCTCTAGTCCCTTTGATACAAAACCAATGGGTTGATCCATATAGATTTGTTTCTCAATGTTATAATTGAGGAAAACAGTCTTTACGTCCATTTGAAACAACTTTACATCTAAATAGGTAACTAGAGATAGAAATATATGAATAGACACAAATCTCAACATAAGAGAAAATGTATTATCGTAGTCTATGCCCTCAGTTTAAGTAGAGCCTTTTGCCGTTAGACGGGCCTTGAACTTATCGATCGAACCATCTGCTCGAATTTTATATTGAAAACCCACTTGTATCTAATAGATTTACATTGGGGTGGAAGATCAATGAGTTCTCAATTCTCGTTTCTTGTAATTAAATCTGTCTCATCCCTCATGGTATCCATCCACTCTTTATGACTTGGTAAATCTATCACCTCTTGATAAAAGTCAGGCGCCTCAACTTCCAAGGGAGTGCATAGCAAGATTTGGAAATATCGTCGAGGAATTCTTCCACGCTCACTCTTTTGGATCATAGGGCCTTCATTATTTATCTATGACAAATCCCTCCTCTTTTCTCTAAGAGATGTAGAGAATCACTCCCACTATCCCATAGAGGTGTGAGATCCTGAACATATGGACTAACCACATGTTCAAGAATAGAAGATTGGGGATGAACTTCATTCTCATGCTGACTCTCCTCAAGAATTGGAGATTCAGGACGAACTCATTCTCTTGAGCGGACAAATCTCCACCATTCCTTTCGAATAGGGGAATGCACCATGTCTGATGATTTAGTTAGAATTTAAATCCTTCCCCTAACCGAAAGATGGTTGAATGTCTTATTGTAACTTATACAGTTTGACATATTTCTTTATTTAACTAATAGTTGGGAACTCATACTTGAGAAAGTCGATATTACGAGAACTTATTTCTGTCATGCCACCACTAGGGTGTTCCCCATACATCACATATCCTTTGGACTGTGCGTGATATCTAATTAACACCATTTTGGTAGCTCTTGGACCAAATTTACCAAGTTTATCAGTTAGGTTATGTACATTATCAGTCAAACCCTATAGGTGTAAATGATGCAAGGATGGTTTTCTACCAAACCATAACTCATATAGTGTAGCAGATATACTCTTGCTTGGTACATGATTAAGGATGTAAGCTTCTGTAAGCCACACAGCCCCCCAAAAAAATAGTTGGTAAATTGGCGTGTGCCATCATTGACCTGACGATGTTAAGGAATGTGTAATTCTTATGCTCTGCAACACCATTTTGTTGCAGAGTGCGTGGAATAATTAGCAGTCTTCGCATGCTTTTCTTTTCAAAAATCCTTTGAACATATTAGAAAGGTATTTGCGGCCTCGATCAGTACGAAGAGTCTTACTTTTCGTTCCAATACAGTCTCTATTTCTGCTACGAAGAGTTTGAACACATCAAGTGCCTCATAGTGGTGAGATAGTAGGTACACATACCTTTATGTGAACAATCATCTATAAGGGTAATGAAATAGATAGCCCCATGACGTGCTTTAATGTTCATGGGTTTGCAAATATCTGAATGGATTAATTCTGAGGGTCTTGATACTCTCGAAGTCTTATCTAAAGGCTTTATTATTGTTTAGCCAGCTAGACGTGGCGTACAACTAGGCAACTTAATCCTAGTGAGTCAATCTAAAAAACCTTCTTTAGCTAACCTACTTATTTTTTCTTGGCCCACATGGCCAAGTCTGGCATGCCACTTAATAGATTCAGAAAGTCAAAATATAAGACAAAAGCAGAAGATATACTATTATGATAGTCATCCAAATCCAAAACAATGAAGTCTCCTTCCAGTTCTTGATCAAACAATTTGCCATTATAGCACAAATCTAAACCATTCCAACGAAATCCAAAAGTAAAACCTAAAGCTTATTAAAGAAACATAAGAAACTAAAGAGCATCACATCCTAAGTGCCTAGAGAGCACCATAAAGAAGCAGCTTGTTTCATCCATAGAGTTTTAGCTAGTATGTTCTTACTCCAAGGACATCTTCCTCACTGTCGTTCCCCAGTACGACAGTCTATGAACCTACTGGGTAGCGATGGAACTCCACGAATCCAATTTTATTCTAAACTATGTGTTTTGTTACCTTCCATGTCTACAATCCATTGAGGAAGAGTGTTAGCAACAATTGCATGGGCACAAATATATAATTCAGGAGTTTTAGTGGAAAGAAGTACTTCGGCCGACTCAGGATAATCTCGAGCAAAATGCCTCTTTGTTTCACAGTTATAATACTTCACATGTGCCATATCTTCTGCTTAATTGCCCTTAGCCTTATGCTTCTTCGCAAAACCACATTTGGAGAGAGATTTCTAAGAGGGGCGAGGACCCTTCTTGGATACGTTGACCTTGGGCCCACTCCTTTTGGCAACAAATCCCACATTGGAAGGTACATATGCTTTCATACGCTCTTTCTCCATTTTGAGGTGTTTTGAAATTTCCTCAAAGGTCTAAATGTTCTCATTATGTGTCATAATAACTTTAAAACTCCTTTGATGTTCATCCTCGTCAGGAACTAATCACATTAAGCAGATGTTCCTCCTCAGAGACTTCTTGCCCAGTGGCTTTAAGATCTCAAACTATGACACTTATGGCTCGAACATGTTCGGAGATACTACGACCAAAGTCAATAGTATATTGCATCCATTTTAATTGCAAGGTACGCAACCTGGTAGTGGATGTTTGGCCGAATCTGATCTTAAGCTGGGCTCACATGTCTTCACTAGTGGAGAAACATTCAAACTCTCTTAGCAGATCGTCATGCATACAGGATAACATTATATAGCATGCAGAACAATCCCTTTTAAACCAAACGTGGTACGCTTTTTGGTTTTCCTTACATTGCTCATTAGTAGTAATATCTTTGCCTTGTTCATCTTTGTCTGCTAGGGCAGACATAGAAGTTTTCAAGAGATTTAGCATGTCACCCTCGTTCATGATGAATTGGACTTTTAAATGCCAAATATCATAGTTTGAGTCATTCAACTTTTCATTAGAAGGTATACTACCTATCAAATTCTCTGCTGCTATGTCTGAAAGTTTATATATAAATTACTAAACATATCATTTGATAATTAAATTATTAAGAAAACTCCATCATTCATATCATACGTTTGAAAATTTTGCTGAACTCATAATCATCACATGTATATATGAATTAGAAGTTTCTTTAATTTAATTATCATATAATTCATAAAGTTTTGTTAAACTAATTAACATCTTGATTGGTGACTATCACGAAGTTTTAAATTATGTAAAAGCAAATTTACACAAGCTTATATTAAAATAAACTAATTTATATAATATTTCCTATAATAAACTTTATATATAACACATAGTTGCATTCCCAACTAAATTTATATTATTATAAACTTATTTATAACAATAAGAAACTCGTTATATATTTAAAAAATATGCTACAAGGGAATATTACTACATTAATTTGTAATTACGATCATCAAACGCATTCACATTACAAATAAATAAATAAATAAATATATATATATATATATATATATATATATATATATATATATATATATAAAAGAAAAATATGAAACATGTACATAACTACATTCCATATAATTGCATGGACCAACATTATTTATCCAAACAAGAGTAATAGCATGACCCAAAAAACAATTTGGGCGCTAAAAAAACATGCCCAAAATATAAAGTGGCTTCTAAGATTAGAAACCCTAATCCCTCATTCTCTCGGTCTTTCCTACTCTTACAGATTGCTTCTCTCTCTAACTTTACTCTCTCTCTTCTACTCCATAACCCTAAGCTCTCCATTCTCTCTATCTTCACTGAGATTAATGGAGTCCAAAAGCTTCCCCCCGTCTCGGCCTTCTACGCCACCACCATCTTCCATCTCTTTTATTAGGCTCTCGACGGCAACTCTTCATAGTCATCAAATAACGGCCCAAAAAATACCCAAATGATGAAATCCGCCTTATCCACCACTACAAATCACGCTTCACGTCTCCATCTGGAAAAACTAACACCACCAAGCTGTAAATCGGTGAAAGATGAGTCCAGAGGCACCACCTACCACTCAGCCAGTGACGCGTGGATTCATACATGTCCATCTATGGTGGTTTTCGTGATTTTATAGCCAGGGTCGGTGGTTTAGGAAGACGAACGAGGAAGAAGGTAGTCCAAAACACTTTCGTTAGCGGCGCGTGTCGTATACATATCACCCCTCGACAGCAGCTCTGATGGGTTAAATATGCTTATAACCATTCTCGCTCCCCCCCCTAATTTTTTTCCTTGGAAGTGGGCAGGCCACTGAGGCCTGGCTCGGGTGTTGCAGTCAAGCACAACGGTGGTTGCCGAGCAATGGGGAGGTGGATGAGTCTAGGTGGCCACAAAAGCCCTTGAGTCTAGGTAGCCACATAAGGTCGGGTTAGCCCCTGGGTCTGAGAGTTAGAGGGTTATAATCAGGACTTAGTGATGTATCTTGGAAGGAAAATACAAATACTCAAACCTAAATTCAAAGCTAATTGTAAAGCAAACTAAATTCAAGCTAAGTTAAGTGAATCCGAGTATGAATGTATGAAAGAAGGATAAACTAAACTCTTATTTAGATACAGAATCACCACTAAACTTGAGCCTAGGGTCCCTAAACTGTGATTAAGATATAGAAACACCACTTAATCAAGGTTTATGGCTTACTTGATCACCATCTTAATGACCAAATTAAGGATAAGCAAGTGAAGTATTTAGGGAACGAAAGTTGTTTGCTCTCAATTCTGGTTTTTCATTCAATATCAAAGTGTAAGTTACAAAATGTGCCATGACAAACATTAATAGATGACCAAGCAAACAACCAAGTAGCAAAGCAAGTTGAATGAGGTTTCTTCCCTAGGAAGGAAACGGCTTAAGTCAGCTAATCCACGCGCTTAAGACTAAACTGGATTATATGCTTGCTTAACTAAACTAATTACAACCAGAATATTAAGGAAAGCAAAACAAATGATGTACTTAATTTTAATACAACTTAATTAAGCTTAATACATTAATTACTAGCAAAAATGTGGAGTAAAGCAATCATAAAGTGGGTTCTCTTTTCGGCTATCCAATCAGAATGCAAGGTGTGATTTTCTTCTTTTTGCTTTCATTGGTCGGATGCTTCCCAAGGCTTCTCAGGAGCAAATCATGGTGTTCTTGGCTGCTAAACTTGAGATTGAAACAAGAAATCAGGGTAGAAGCTGAGCAAACCCACTTGAAAAGGAAAAACACCTGGGTGCTTAACCGGGTTCTAGAAGCTCAAATTTAACCCGATTTTCTACCCTTCTTTCAGCCAATCAAAAATAAGCATGATTTTGATTTCATGCCATAGGCAGAATCCTTAGGGTGTGTACAAACCCCCCTACAAACAAATCAAGGTTACATCATGTCTAAGTGGGAGATTTCTACTAAAACATTTTATTGTGCAGTTTTGTATCAAAACTGGCAGGTTGAACAAATTGCCTTGATCCCTTGACTTCGACTATGCATGATTGATTTTAAATGCTTGTACCTGAAAGCTAACATCATAAGGATTCTAAAAATTAAAAATATCAAACTTAAGCCACAATGCAGCTTAAGAAATCAGATGAACAAAACCGAGTAAATTCTGGTTGTTCAACCCGGTTGCTACTGTTTGAGTCTTCTCCAAAATTTGAGCCATGGCTTGGACTTGGAACTTGCATTGGACCTTGTTAGACTCTTAGGACCCTCTTCCATGTCTTGGATGAAGGGGACTCCATCATCCTCCCCTTGTTGAAGAGATTTGATCCTCAAATCTTCAAGGTAATCATCAGCCTGGTACGCACTCAAGTCAACCACATTGAATGTAGCTGAAACTCCATAGTCCCCTAGTAAATCAACCTTATAAGCATTGTCATTAATCTTTTCAAGTACCTCAAATTGACCATCAGCCCTTTACATGAGCGTGTTCTTCCTCTTTGACGAAAATTTCTCTTAGGTGTATCCATACGAGGTCTCCAGGTTGAAATACCACCTTCTTCTTATGTTTGTTGGCTTAAGCTTGATAGGTTGCATTATCTCCTCAATTTTTCTCCTTACCAACTCATGTATCTTCTGGATTTCTTCCACCCTAACTGCTGTATCCGCACTTGGCTTTTGATCTAAACGCCGTGGAGTACGATCAAGTGAACTAATAGGATCAATCCCATAGACCACCTTGAATGGTGATAGACCAGTAGCCTTGCTTAAAGCCCTATTGCAAGCAAATTCTACATGGAGTAAAAGCAAATTCAAAGCTTTGGCATGAGGTTTAATCAAAGCCTTTAGAAGTGTTCCTAGGGTTCAATTTGTAACCTCAATTTGCCCATCAGTTTGTGGATGGCAAGTGGTACTATATTTCAGTTTAGTACCAATTTCTCCTACAAAGTAATCCAAAAATGGCTAAGGAACTCAGTATCTCGATCAAAATTAATTGATCTAGGTATAGCATGTAATCTAGCCATCTTCCTGATACACAAGTCAGCAATGTGTGTAGTATCATTAGTCTTGTTGTATGGAATGAAATGACACATCTTGGAGAACCTATCTACTATAACAAAGACTGAATCTTTGTTCCTTTGGGTTTTAGGTAGTCCAAGAATGAAATTCATACTTACATCAACCCAAGAAGTAGTAGGAATACGTGAAGGTGTGTATAGGCCGTGAGGTAAGGAGTGACTTTTGGCCACTTGACAAGTTTCACACCTCTTCAGAATGTCTTGTATATACTTTTCCATACCTAGCTAGTAGTAATGCTCTCTTAGCATGATGAGTGTCTTGTTTTCACCATAGTGACCAGCTAGAGAACCTCCATGCACTTCCCTGATTAAGAGCTCTCTTATGCTACACCTTGGTACACACAGTCATATACCCTTGAAAAGAAATCCTTCTTGAATAAGGAAATCTCCTTCGGAGTGCTTTGAACATTTAGTAAACAACTTCCTAAAGTCTTCATCTTTAGTATACAAAGCTTTTAGATGCTCAAAACCAAGTACACAAGCATCTATTTGAAACAAAAGTAGATACCTCTGTGATAGAGAATCGGCACCTTGGTTAAGCTTTCAAGATTTGTGCTTGATTATAGAAATGAAATGACTGGAGAAACTCAACCTACATAGCATGATATGAGTTTAATTTGTGTTGGCCTTGAATATACTTCAAAGCTTCATGGTCAGAATGGAGGATAAACTCACTTTTAATCAAATAATGACTCCAATGCTCTAAACACCTTACATTTGCATAGAACTCTTTATCATAGGTGGAGTATTTTCTTCTTAAATCACATAGTTTCTCACTAAAGAAGGCTAATAGCTTACCTTCTTGAGTAAGAACACCACTATTCCAACTCTAGAGGTATCACATTCAACTTTAAATACCTTACTAAAGCATGGCAAAGAGAGGACAGGTGTTTGAGTAAGTCTTCTTTTAATCTCTTCCAAGGTAGACGGAGGTTTTGGTGTCCAATGAAATGATGTGCCCTTGATAACATTAGTCATGGGAGCCATAATGGCGCTAAAACTTCAAATAAACCTCATGTAAAAAGAAGCTAATCCATGAAAAGCTCTAACATCATAAGTTGACCTAGGAATAGGCCATGACGGAACAGCTTCAATCTTGCTTTCATCTTCCTTACTTCCATCTCCAGTGACAATGTAACCTAAGAATGTTAATTCAGGAGTGAAGAAGGCACATTTCTTAAGGTTACTAAAAAGTTTTTCACATTCCAGAACAAGCATAACTTGAGTTAAATCGTTTTGATGTTCATGCTCCTCCTCGAAACAAATCAAGATATCATCAAAGTAAACCACCACAAACTTGCCAATGTACGGCCTAAAAACTTGATTCATCAACCTCATGAATGTATTGGGTGCATTTGAAAGACTAAAGGGCATAGCCAACCATTCGTAAAGCCCTCCCTTAGTTTTAAAGGCTATCTTCCATTCATCGCCTTCTCTAACCCGAATTTGGTAGTATCCACTTCGAAGGTCTATCACCTTAGAGCCATATAATTCATCCAGCATATCTTTAAGTCTAGGTATGGGATACCTATACTTGATTGTGATCTTGTTAATGACTCTACTATCTACACACATACGTATTTCACCATCCTTCTTAGGCACAAAAAGAGTAGGCACAGCCCAAGGACTTAAGGACTCACGGATTAAGCCCTTAGACTTCAATTCTTCAACTCGCCGTTGTACTTCTATGGTGTCTTTTGGATTCATCCTATAAGCTGACTTATTTGCTAGGATGGAACCAAGAATGAGATCAATGTGGTGTTGGATATCTCTTTTAGGAGGTAAACCTGTGGATATCTTCTTAGGAAACAAATGACAGAAGTTTTGTATGAGTGTTTTGGCTACGGGATGAGTGGGTAAAGGGTTTGTTGGTTCTTCTTGCATGCTTAAAATCCACTCTTTAAAGGCCTTGAATTCATGTTGTAAATCCTTTAACAATGGATCACATATGGCCAGTAGCAAATCAAAATGATTTGGCTTGTATTGAGGCTTGATTTCATGGAGTTTTGATAGGGGTAAAGGGGCTAAGGTAATCTTCTTACCATCCTTAGTAAAGGAGTAAGTATTCAAGTAACCATTATGCATAACCTTACGGTCATACAGCCATGGTCTTCCTAAAAGCATATGACAAGCATCCATAGGAATAACATCACACCAAAGTTCATCTTGATAGTTCTTTCCAATAGAGAAAGAAACTAAGCACCGTGAGTTCGCCTGAATTCCTTTGCTTTGATTCAGCAATTGAATGTTGTATGGATGTGGATGTGTCATAGTTTGCAATCCTAATTTCTCAATCATGCTTAGAAAAACTACATTTGCATAGCTTCCTCCATCAATAATCAAAGAACATACCTTCCCTTGAACTGTACAACGAGAATGGAATATGTTCTCCCTTTGTTCATCTTTTACTCCTTTCTGGTTGCTTAGAACTCTTCTCAAAACTAGTAATTCACCTTCATCAGCCTCTTCCACTACTTCTTCTTAAGTTTCCTCAAGTTCACCCTCATAATCATCTTCCTTTTATTCTTCTTCAAAAACCTCCTTTACAGTTAACCATTCAGATAAGGTGATTACCTTACGGTTTGGACAGTCCGAAGCTATATGCCCAAGTCCTTGACATTTGAAGCATTTTCTATTGCTCATGGGATTGGGACTAGGCCTATTTTGAGGAGTTTGGATCTTTTGTGGAGCTGGGATTATGTGTGGAAAGGAAGGGGATGGATTTTATGGCTTGGAAATAGGATTAGAACTCCCCTTATTAAAGGGTTGGTTCCGGTTATAAGGCTTTGGATTTTGTGGCTTAAGGGGCTGTCTTGCTTTCCTTTACTACTCAATCTTATAAGCTAGCACACATACTTTATCAAAAGTGGTATAAGCTTGCAAATCAACCATGTTAGCATACTTAGAATCAAGACCTCCCAAGTATCTAACAATGGCTTGCTCTTCGGGTTCTTGTAAATCACACTTGATTATAAGCTTCTCAAACTCACGTGTGCACTCTTCAACACTCAGGTTACCTTTAGTAAGATTATGGAGTTGAGAATAACAATCTTGAATGTAAGTTGGGGCAAGAAAACGAGCCTTATGCTTGGATTTTATCTTCTCCCATGTTCTGATTTTAGACTTTCTTTCTTTAACCCATTTAGCACATAGGTTAGTCCACCATAATGAAGCATATTTTCTAAGTTTTAAGGCCACTAACTTGACCTTATTGTCCTCTTGAATGTCTTTATACTCAAAAACTCATTCAACAGTATACAACCAATCTAGAAAATTTCTAGATCAAGCTTACCTTCAAACTCCGGGATTTCAACTTTGAAATCATTTGCACTATATTGCATCCAAGGTTCTGGTCTAGCCATCCTCAATGGTTCATCTTCACTAGAAGAATCAATGTCATGACTATAAACTTGCTTTTGTCTCCTTGGTTTAGATTAAAGGGTTTCTTCATTTACGTTTTGCTTCTGCTTAAAAAAGGAACCAAGTTGCCTTCGAAGATACTCATTCTGAGCTTAAGCTTCTTGGCTACATTGAGTATCCTCATGAATCTTCTTCACTAACATTTTATTCTACCTCATTAATGTTTCAAATGTCTCTTCCAAACTCATGCTAGAACTCATCTTGCTCTCGGTTTGTGTTTGAACTCAAACTAGGAATGTGTTTGAAATTTGAATGGGAATGATTCTGGAAAGTGGAGGGACGTACCAGGCCAAGGAGAAACCTAAGCTTTTATACCAAATATGATGTATCTTGGAAGGAAAACACAAATACTCAAACCTGAATTCAAAGCTAATTGCAAAGCAAACTGAATTCAAGCTAAGTTTAAGTGAATCCGTGTATGAATGTATGAAAGAAGGATAGACTACACTCTTGTTTAGATATAGAATCATCGTTAAACTTGAGCTTAGAGTCCCTAAACTGTGATTAATATACAGAAACACCACTTAATCCAGGTTTATGACTTACTTGATTACCACCTTAATCGGCCAAATTAAGGATAAGCAAGTGAAGTATTTAGGGAACGAAAGTTGTTTGCTCTCAATTCTGGTTTTTCATTCAATATCAAAGTGTAAGTTACAAAATGTGTCGTGACAAACATTAATACATGACCAAGCAAGTAACCAAGCAGCAAAGCAAGCTGAATGAGGTTTCCTCCCTAGGAAGGAAACGACTTAAGCTAGCTAATCCACGCGCTTAAGACTAAACTAGATTACATGCTTGCTTAACTAAACTAATTACAACCAGAATATTAAGAAAAGCAAAACAAATAATTTACTTAATTTTAATGCAACTTAATTAAGCTTAATATATCAGTTACTAGCAAAAATGTCGAGAAAAGTAGCCGTAAAGTGGGTTCTCTTTTCGGCTATCCAATCAGAATGCAAGGTGTGATTTTCTCCTTTTTGCTCTAATTGGTTGGATGCTTCCCAAGGCCTCTCAGGAGCGTGGTCCTTACTCTAGACTCGTGATTGAAGCAAGCAAGCAAGGTAGAAGCTAAGCTAGTCCACTTGAGAAGAAAAAACACCTAGGTGCTTAATCGGGTTCTAGAAGCTCAAAATTAACCCGATTTTCTGCCTTTCTCTCTGCCAATCAAAAGTGAGCATGATTTTGATTTCAGGCCATGGGGGGAATCCTTAGGGTATGTACAAACCCTACTACAAACAAATCAAGGTTAAATCATGTTTAAGTTGGAGGTTTCTACTAAAATATTTTACCGTGCAGTTTTAGACCAAAACTAGCAGGTTGAACAAATTGCCTTGATCCCTTGGCTTCGACTATGCATGATTGATTTTAAATGCTTGGGCCTGAAAGCTAACATCATAAGGATTCCAAAAATGCAAAAATATCAAACTTAAACCACAATGTAGCTTAAGAAATCAGATGAACAAAACCGGGTAAATTCTGGTTGTTTAACCCGGTTGCTACTGTTTGGCTCTTCTCCAAAATTTGAGTCATGGCTTGGACTGTGGACCCTGCATTCGACCTTGTTGGACTCTTAGGATCCTCTTCCATGTCTTGGCTTAAGGGGACTCCATCACTTAGGGTTTAGAGCCATCAACTACCACACACAGCACCAAGAAACATGCTTTTAATTTAATTGAGAATGCATGCATTCAGGTTTTGGGGGGTTCTTAAAAATGACACTTATCATATTGATGTTGGGACGGGCAAGACCATAACTTCGTAAGGTTAGGGTTAGGGAAAAGGTGGGGCTGTCATTTTCAAATTATTCGAGGACTTAAAGGAGCACAAAGGCAAAACTCTTCTAAATAATTGCATAATCGTATAATTGCATGATTGCAAATAAAGATGCATTCTGAGTAGTATGGTTCATGAACTAATCATGAAACTTATGTTCAATCAGTTCCATAAAATAAAAATGTGAACTCAATTCAGCATAATCATACTCAATGATATAAGAAATTATGCCTTTTAAAACTTATGCAAAACAGAAGCATGTTTTGAATGATTCAGTTGCATTACTACAAAAACTAGGAATTTAATCACGTAGATAGATTATGAACGGATTAATTGAGACTGATTTTAACAGTTTGGCTCTGACACTACTAGTATGAAAATAAAGGACTAACTTCATATGCGGAAGAGACTGTCAGGAATAAGCCACATAATTTGAATGCTACTAGATGGTTACCAAGGTCGTATTGGAAAGTTTGTCCTAAACCCAAATTCCTCCACATGGTAGAGAGGTTGTGAGAGAGAAAGGGGAATTAGAGATCTATATGTGTGATTGTATATTTAATCAACCTGGGGTCGCCTAGGGTTACTACCCTTAGCGACTTAAGTGGCCATCAGCCCTCACAACGTTATGGCCTGCCAACAGTTCATTGAGATGTGTTTTTGTTTGTCCACAGTGCTTTATAATGTGTAATCTTTTTTGGTCGTTAAGCTACTTACAAGCAAATGAGCAAATCCAATCTATTGTCTTTAGAGTTGTGTTTTCTTATTAAGTACCTACACAACTGTGGTATCAGTAAATCATGTTGAGTATTTACTTTGTCTCCAAATTTGCATAAGAATTCGCCCCCCCCCCCCCCCCCCAACAATAGCTATGTTAGTCTTCTTTGACTTGTCATGATTTTGTTTGCTTCTGCAGTTGTACAAATACATCTCATCCGAGATTTGTACTGGATTAATAGACTTGCAATGCAACAGATTTGTGAATCTCTTTTTCAAGTTGTTGTATCGGGAAACAGTAGCATAGTTTAGGACTGGTGGCAAGAGCAGAGATCACCCAGGAAGTTTGAATGACATTATCAACAAATAATATGGTCATAGGACATAAAGAAAAGACCCTTCAGCAGAACTTCCGGATACAAATGTACCATTTTCCAGAAATACCATGCAGTTGGAGAACTCAGTACATTACATTCTAAATGCCAATCAATAAGCGGCGACAAAAGATAGAAAGAAAATACAGTTTCTCATTTCTTCTTTCCAGCTTTTCCTTCTTTAAGACGTACAATTTCATCAGCATATCTAATACCCTTGCCCTTGTATGGCTCTGGGGGTCTCCACTTCTTGATGTCTGCAGCGAACTGACCAATAGCATGCTTATCAAACCCGCTTACCGTTATCATGGTGTTCTCTTCTACCTTCACCTTGAGGTAGTCTGGGATTTCCATCTTCACCGGATGAGAAAAGCCAAGATTCAAAACAAGTTCATTGCCTTCCACTGCTGCGCGATAACCTACCCCAACCACTTGAAGTTTCTTCTCAAATCCCTTTGATACACCGATCACCATGTTGTCTGTAAGTGTCCTGAGTAATAGCAAATTGAACAGCCATACATATTATGTGGAGGTCAACAAATGCACAAACTCGAACTATTATCCAAAATTATATGCTTCTCATATTCCACAAATCTGGAGAAAGATGATGTCCATGCGTACAAAGAGAAAGGAGAAAAAGTAGGCATCTGAGCAGAGAGCAACCCGGGGAGAAAAGAAGAAAAGAGGAATGAACGTATTTGGACTTTGATGGGCACGTAAGCAAACCAGCTCTGAGGTTTGGAACATAAATTCGACCACAAAGAAACTATGATACCTATATACCCTGGACCCTTTTTCCCTTTTATTGCCTAGCGAAAATATGTACCAAACATCTGCAGTCATCAGGAAAATCATAATAAGAACTCTGAAAGTCATGAAGTTTGCTCTGGTATAAGAATTTTATGGTTTTGTGTCCAAGGAAGATCACAGAAAAACTAGGCAATGCTCAAAGTATTCGGAAGGGTTGAAATCTGAGATGTCCAACAACAAGAAGAATTCTTGTGCAGAGAAAAATCAGGACTATTCAGGAATCAAACTGCATAGTTCAGGAATGCAGGAACCTAAAACTACGTACACTCGAGATGTATCATTATGTCCCCTTAGCTGTGAACAGAGTGGATGCACTTATGTAGGTTCTGCGGTGTAAATTGGTAATTGAGGTAACCAGGTATCCTAGGTCTAATTTCCGTACTGCATGACTCTTACTGAAAGTAAATAATATTTTATTTACTTTGAAAACTCCAAACAAAAAGAATAGAACCTCAACACTCTAGCTGATGCTTTCACCTATGATGTGAGAACATGGTGGAGAACAGGCAAGACTATAGACAATGTTTAACACTTCAAAATACTACTTCCCTCTCTCACTGTCCATGTCTGTGTAGAACCTAAGCTAACACTTCTAGTACCACAAAGTTCAGCATTCCATCCCAACTGGAAGCAATAAAAATACACAGCCTGTGAGAAAAACAAAAGAGAGATCCAGCTTACACTAACTTCATATGTATCAGAACATAACATTAGGTTCTCTTTTATCTGCCTTTTTTTGTTGTTAATAATTTCATAAGCACAACACAGCAGTCAGTTCTCCTTTACCCTTTTTCCCTTCGCAGCTAGTAATTTGATAAGATACATTTATACTGATTTGTATGACAAACCATAAAAGTGAATTAATATGACATTTGTCCTTAATCTTTTGGTCCCTGGAAGAATACAAACAATAGCAACAAGTGTGGATCCGGCCAAAGCAGTCTAAGGAAGTCCACATGCAAGCAACCTTACCATACGGAGGAAGATGCCATTTCAAAGGGATCCAAAAAAAATACTCAAAGGGAAATACAATAGAGTTCGCAGATCAATTTTGAAAATAAACTTAAGCATAAACTTAAAGAGACATGGACATTAGAAAGCAACAAAGGGTGACATAGAATTACAAGGATAACCAAAAAAAGCTAACAAGATACGAAAAGGAAGTAGAGATGCAACTACTCATACGTCAGATCACGCATGTGAATCCTAGATCACCACAATGCCCTGTTCCTCTGAGAATATGCAACTGAGCCAGGTAAAAATTTTACAAGATCAGAATCTTATAGTAAAGTTCATAAAATCTTTACAATGAAGGAGAGTCCAGTTCACACATAGTTTTGTCTTTTTGGGCAGTGTCACATCAACATGGAGGGTGTATCTATTATGCTATGAGGTATTACCTGTCAGACCTACACCTCTTATTCGGCAGATTTCCACATTGAGTAATGAGTCTTATACCTGAAAAGTCCATGCATTTCATTTGCTCTTTTTGTTTCCACTGCCTTTCTCACTCTCAGTTGTCCAGATTCCTGCTTCTCAACTATTACTTCTGGCGGATAAGTAATTGCAAGTTCACCGAGAGGGCCCTTCACTTTCAGATTCTTCCCGTCCATTGTTAAAGTAACATTAGATGGCACTGTAATAGGCACCTTTCCAATTCTTGATTCTTTGATTTGCACAGTCTTCCGGGAGAAACGAATCTGAGTGACAGGAACATTAACGTGGAGGCCAATCTTCTCACCCAAAAAGGCAGATTTCAAGTGGCTGAGATGTAAGAAAATAATGTTAGCCAGCAGGACATCATGCACTCCAATTGTCAAGCACTGAATTAAGAATATCACAAGGAAGATGACATGAGTACCACAAATCTATTCATTGCAACAAAAGAAGTAGCAAAGGCAGTAGAGAAAAACTTCCACTGTGTTTGGTGCTTGATAAAAAATCAGATGGAAAATTATTTTTCCCAATATCATGAGCAGTGTAGGATACGTTTCAATATGAAATCTTCAGCAGCTGGAACTTAGCTAGCAAGGTTACCCAAACTCTCAAGAATCATAGTCTTGGAATAATGATCACATCAAATGAAAATTCTGTTAGCACATGAAAACATATGTGAACTTTTGACACACTCCTATAGTCCTACTCCCCTGCCCCCTCTCCTGAGATTTCTCAATAACAACCATTACTGGGCTTTGCAATGACAAGAATCCTATACCTACTAGTTCCAGAAACATCTCAAGGATCCAATTTTCCATGTTAGTCTTCAAGAGTGTTATGGGAGCAGGCAATACCTTCCATGTTTGTAAACAGGATAACATGCCCGTAAAAAATCTTATAAACAGAAAACACCAAGGATCAGAAGCATTATAGGCATCCACACTCAACCAATATGATTTTTTTGAACTTAATATTGGATGCTGTGTTTGCGGAGGTACACAGATCGCTTTTGGAATTAATAAAATTGCTTATTGATTTCCTCAAAAAATATTTAAAAAGGGCGCACACACACACACACACACACATATAGGATGAGTAGGATGAGGTGATCAGTAGTGATTAGTAGCTATTGTGTCAAGTGATCTTTAGCATTACCTTAGTGATTAACATATCTGGAACAAATTTTCAAATGTTGCCTTAAAGGTATGTTGATAACCAAGGTAATACGAACAACCACTGAACTAATAGCTACTTATCACTACTAAGTTGAGGTGATCAATAGTGATCAGTAGGTATTATATCAGTGATCGTTTGTATTATCTTAGTGATCAATATATCTTTAACAAACTTTCAGATGTTGCCTTAAAGGTATGTTGATCACCAAGGTAATACTAACAATCACCAAAATAATAGCTGCTAATCACTACTTATCACCTCATCCTACTCATCCTACCTAAAACCTCATCCTACCGGAGTTACCCCCTATATATGTACACACACACACACACACACACACACACACACACACACACATATATATATATTAAAAAATTAAAACATTATGAGACAGTTTTGGATGCTGGGGTGACCGACACAACATAAGCATGGTCTCCCGAATCTCTTATCCGGAGGAGTTCTTATCCTGCCATAGCCCAGAGGCTAGAATACTCAAAACTATACGAGCAATCACTCTGCCCAAAAGTACACACCTTGATTTCCCATTTTCGTTTTCCATAAAGTAATTCACCACTCACTAGAACACGTTTTTACTAAGTTCTACAGTCCATTTTTTAATTAAAAATTATACTATAAACACCTCAATAGCTTGACTCGGAAAACTCTGAGCAGGAGAAGCCATTTATTTGGAGCTAAACAAGTGCTTTTTTGGCGAAAACAGCACTATTATTTAGGCCAAAGTGACAACGGAGTAACAAAACATATTGCAAGCTCAAAGAACAGCAGTAAGACCACTTGAATTGAACCCTAACTTGTAGTAATCACAAGTACTACGAAATCAATAGTAAAATTGAAGAATAATAGCACCGAAATACAAATTACTTCATCCCACGAAATCAAATCGATCAACAGACGAGTAAAATTAAACCCAGAAAGGAGAGATAAAAAGCGATCCCAGAATCAAAACTTGGCCATTTCAGGCTCAATTGCAGGGTTTAAGTTTCAGACAAATACCAAGAAAACCCAGAAACAAAATCCTCAAACCTTCGCGTATGAATGAAGATAGACATGAATACGAAGGAGTACCTGGCTTGGAAATACGAAGTGACCGAAGAAGCCATTAACAAGCACTGAGCATCAGACTAGCTTTGAACCGCTCGAGTTCTGAAATGGAGACCCTCCCCCTACTGTTCACTTATCCAGTTTATCCGTTTTTCCGCCTTTCGCTCTGCAAATGCTACATAGTATACGTTGCACTAAACTGCAGTGTCTTTGGGCTGTTAAGTTCTTCAATCGGCCAAGAGTTCTTAACTCAAATAGTATTGAGGTGGTCTTTCAAATTAGAGGTTATGAGATTGAATCTCATCACTTATAATTCACTCTGATGTAGAAATACATAAGGCTATCAATCATACTTATAAGATTGCGTATGGTGAATTATCTCATCCCCTGCCCCACTTGTGCAAAGCCCGTTGGATTGCCCTGAGATAGGGCTTAATAGGTCGATATGCTTACCTTTCATATAAAATTTAAAAAAAAGGTTCTTCAATCGAATCAAGTTGACCTACAGGGCCGCAGGTTTAACCATTATTCTTTTTCTTATTAATCCTTTTTTTTAATTTCATTTATCTTTTTGAGTATTTGACATTTTAACTAATGCTTGAGAGTGATAAAAGTAAGAGTGTACTCTTAGCCCTTTAGTCCAACCCCTCATTAAATAGTATAAGGATGTCTTTCTATCAAATATTTAGCCTAGCCTTATACCCATTCATGGAATAAAGCAAAACATTGGTCTCATTCTTGATATTAATTTGCCCAACAAAGTTGTTTATAGTGTAACCCTCAAGAAATTAAATAACTTTAAAGGTAAGTAGATGAATTAGTGACTAGAGGTTGTGTTGGAGACAGTATGAGCATTTACCTACTTCTAGCACATATGAACCTCATGATGGTACCCTGATTCTGGTGCTTCCGCACATATGACCCCCCCATGATGGTAATTTTGTCTCTAAAGTCCATTTCACTAGTACAACTAATACAGCTGTAGGCAATGCTGCTCAAATTCCAATTTTTCAATTGGCAGTTGTGTCTTGCCTACTTCTAGCAAAACTTTCAAATTAAATTTTGTTTTTCAGGTGCCAAACCTAACTTGTAATTTGATTTCAATAAAAGGATTGTGTAAAGACAATAATTGCCCAGTTGTAATGAAGATGTTTTTGTTTCTATTAAGGACAAAACCATGGGGACAGTTCTACTTTGAGTCAGAAGTATTGGAGATCTCTATCTACTTACTTCTTCGATGACTGTCCAATCTACCCTCCTATCTTGTCATTATTCGACTTATATTTGGCATCGCGGGTTTGGCGACACTAGCTCTAGTATTTTGGATTTTCTTCATTCGAATAAGTCCATTGTTAGGACCTCTAAGTTTACTCAAGATTGTGTTCTATATTGCTTGGGCAAAACCACTAGACTAACCTTTGCGAAGGTTGAGCATTGTTCTGATGGACCTTTGTTCTTAATTCATAGCCATTTATGGCAATATTCTATTTATTCTAAAGATGGTTACAAATACTACGTTTGTTTGTTGATGATTTTTCACACCATTCCTAAATGTATTCTTTAAGAAAGAAATCTAATGTTTTTGTTACCTTAACTTATTTCCCAAAATTTGTGAAAAATCTATTCTAAACTAAAATTGTCTTTTTACAAAGTGATGGGGGAGTGAGTACAGTAATATTTCGTTGCTAATTTTCTATTATAACATGGTGTTTATTTTCGTAAATCCACTCCTTATACTCAACAACATAATGGTGTTACTGAAAGAAAGTATAAACACATAGTAGAAATGTAGAACGTTGCTCATTTATGCTCACATGCCAGCATAATTTTGGTCTGCTGCTATTCCTACAATTGTTTATGTCATAAAATGACTTCCTACTCTTGTTTTACAAGGTCTATCCTCATTTCAAAAATTGTTTGGAAAACAACCTGATTACAATTTTCTACGAGTATTTGGTTCTTAATGTTTTCCAAACTTAGCCCTCTACACTACAACTAAGCTTCAACGTCATTCAGTTAGGCATGTATTTCTTGAATATGCCCCACACTATAAGGCTTATAAATGTTTGGATCCGGTGACAGGTCACATCTACATAAGTTGACATGTTATCCTTCATGAACACATCTTCCTTTATTCGACTCTTTTTCCTCTCAAATCAATTCTTCTATTCCTACTTGCTTCTACTCTTGGTGACTTGCCTATATGTTGCCTATGCTAAGAGATTAGCTACCCCGTTCTCTCGTTTCTTCCTTTAGTCTCACTATCAGCCCACAACAGCTAGGTAATTCAGCCCACACTGTTCCCCTCCTGCTGATTCTTCTCATGTCTCCCCAAATGGGCCAATTCATGTGCTCTCTCTATCTGCATTCTCTCATTTCTCTTCTGGTCTAGCTACACCTCTAACCTAATATCCTAGCACATCCTTTGCCTCAGCACACTCGTGCCTCTCTCTTTCTATCCAGCCCAGCGTACCCACTTACCCTCAGTGGCCTTCCCCTTCGTGCACTATGCCCAATGTGCATACAGCATCTACTAAGCATACCTCACTTCCTCCCTGTGACTGTCTACTACCTTCTTCCACCGAGCCCGTCCATGAGATCTCCACTGTGACCCAAGGTGAATCTCTCTATCATTCACGGCATCTCATGCAAACCCATTCTAAATCGGCTATTTTCGAACTAAAAACAATTTTATCTCTTACTGCTACTCATGAGGATGTTGATCTTACTTATTTTTCAAAGGCTATGAAGCACTCAACTAGGTGTTAAGCCATGGCTAAGGAATTCAATGCATTTCTAGAAAATGATACTTAGAAGCTTGTACCTCATGCTCTGTCTATGCATGTAGTCTGGTGTAAGTGGCTTTACAAGACAAAATCTGCATCTGATGGCTCAGTTAATTGCTAAAAAGCATGCCTTGTGGCTCTTGGCAATCACGAGCAGGTAGGTATTAACTATCATGAAACTTTTAGTCCAACTGTTAAAGCTTCCACTATTCGGTTAATTCTTTTGACTGGTGTGTCTTGCAACTAGTTATTCATCAGCTTGATGTGAAAAATGCTTTTCTTCATGGTATATGTGCGCACTCCATAGAACCACGTGTTCCTTGACTAATGGTGAGTTATTTTCTTATCCTTCTTATTAGCGTTGTGCGGTTGGAGCGTTACAGTATCTTACCATGAATAGACCTAGCATTGCATATGTTGCATACGTGGTTTCCCAATTCAGGCATGCTCCCTATACATCTCATTTAAATGTAGTATTCTATAATTCTGACTCCATGTTGGATTCGATGGTTGCATTTTGTGATTCTAATTGGGAGGGATGTCCTGACAGCAGTCGCTCCACTACTGGGTTTGCTGTCTTCCTTAGTTCCAACCTTATCTGCTAGTGCTCTAAAAACCAGCCCATTATCTCTTGTTCCTCTGTGAAGGTTGAGTATCATGCGGCTGAAATTCAGTGGCTACATCAACTTTTGCTTGCCATGGGTACTATAGTACAAGTTCTCATTCGCAATCTTCTGTGACAACATTTCCACCACATATCTTTCTGTCAACCATATTCTTCACAGTCGTAGCAAGCATGCGAAGGTCGACTATCACTTCATGCGTTAAATGGCTAGCAAATGACATCTACAGGTTAAGTTCATTTCTACATAGTCTCAGGGTGCTGACATCTTCACCAAAGACTTAACATCATAGAAGTTTCATCAGTTCAAGGCTAATAGTTGATGTATGTAACCTTGTATTATTGGCCTTATAACCTACTTTTGTACCTATGTAAAACCCTAAGTGTTTAATAGAAATACATGTTTAGCCACCCCAATTAAGGTAGACACTCTAATTATCATGCTACTCGGATCTAACTCTTTCTATTCCTAAGATGGCACCTATTGAATATGTATAAATAGTAGGGCAATCAACAACATTACAATCAAATATAGTTATCCAATTTCAAGCTAATGATAACTACCACAGTTTTATCTAAGACATATTTGAGAAGGAGCGATCATCAAATTTGGATAAGGGATGAAGACGAATGAAAGACGACCTTCAAAATCAAATGTGGTCTCTATGAATGGCTAGTCATGGATTTTACACAATTAAATTCTACTAGACATTTTATAGGACTTGTAAATGGAGTGATTTGTCATTCGTGATTCGTAGGTAGATATTCATGGCATACTTTGGTGACATCTTTGTGTATTGTAAGGGTGAAGAGCATTTGAAACATTTAAGGGAAGTGTTCTCGACGTTAACAACAACAACTACTACTACTACTACTACTACTTCTTCTCCCAGTGTGGATCCGGCTTTCGCGGGGTCTGGGAAGATCCAGCTATAGGTAACCTTACCCCTACTGGCATTCCTACCCGTAGAGAGGCTGGTTCCAAGAGACCCACAAAAAGAGTTTTGCGAAAATAATTTATAGAAGAAAGATTTTGCGAAAACATTTAATGGGAAAACATTTGATATAGGGAAGTGTTCTCGACCTTAAGAGCTCAATAATTCTTTGCAAAATTAGAAAAGTGGGGGTCTTCTCCTCTAAACTAGTATTTATGTTGTCTCCAAAGATGACATTTCAATGGACAAGTCAAAGATAGAAGCAATCAAGTCTCGGTAAATTCTAACCAACATCACGAAAGTAAAAAGCATTCATGGGTTAGCTTCTTTTTACCAGAGATTCTTCAAGGATTTTAGCACTCTCATGAGCCCGATAATTGAATGTCGGAATGCGTGAAAAAGAGGACTTTCACTCAGTCAAAGTTTTCCAACGAGTCCTTGAGAACTTCAAAGCAAAACTATATATATCCCTCATCCTAGGTCTCCCGACTTTGAGCAATGTTGACTCCGAGAATCACATATTGATTTTGATGATAACAAACAATATTATTAGCATTATATATGAAATGAGGAAGTGATTATATTTTATATATTTATGTATAATATTTATGGTTGGTCCAATATATTTTTACTAATATTAAAATACATGTTTTGGACCAACTTGTGAGTTTGATATATATTGTGGAGTAACATTTATATGATAAGTTACAAGTGTTAATTGAGTCATGCAATCTTGGAAATTATATGGCATTGTGGATATAATTTGTGAAGAAATTCTAATAAAAGAAAATGTGATATATGATGGCATGATGATCTTGATGATCTATATGTTTCCATAATGCTAGAGATTATGTGAAGATTTTTATGAAAAGATTTGGATATAATATTTGGGGTTGAGATGATTATGGATGTGATTTAGGCTAATTGACTTGATTGGATATGATATGGATTTTATCTTATGGATTAATATTGGATAGTGAAAAAATCAAGATAAAACATCATGGGAAAAATCTTGTATATTTGTTGATGAGGATTATTTTATCAAGGATTTTCTTAAATGATATGAAATAATATTGAGCTTATATTTGATTGGCCAAAGATATTTTATAGTGTACTTGAAGATATTATATGATAGAGCGTCATATAGATTCATATTATGCAAGAGATTGATGTTGGAAAAATATTTGATTATTCATTAAATGTCCTTTGATTGATTGAGAAGAATATTATGATAATCAATAATTGATATGATGATAAAATCTTTAAGATTGCTCCTTAGTTAATAAAGCTTGAATTTGAATTTGAATCTTAAAATCCAAATCAAGGATCATTTTGAATATATTACATGTGATATTATTACCATCTTGAGAATGTGGATGCAGATTTATTTGTGCGGTAAATAAAGCATGGTTCCAAGACTTTGAAAGGAAGTTCAAGGCTTTGAAAATAGAAGCTTTCATTCAAGCAAATCATGACTTGCCATGATTAAGAGATTGCAGCATAACAACTACTTGGTCACCTTTGGATATATATACGAGGAGTTGAAGCAAGTCCAACCAAAAAAAAAAAAAAATGAGAAATTGAGAAATCACGAGCTACACTTGCAAATACAAGAGAAGAAAAAATTGAGATAATACTTTAAGCTAGAACCTGGATATTGATTTGATCATTACTTGTACTCATCTTGTGAGGATAACTTATTGTAAAGGAATCCTATAACAAGTAAGTTAGGGAGAACTCGCTTGGGTAGCTAAGTACTGAGCAATCAATACTTAGTGAGTAACTCAACTTAAGGTACTTAGTTGAGTGCTCAATTAAGAAAGAGGTTCTCACGATCGAGTTGTTGGTCTTGAAAGTGTTCAAGAGAGTCTTTGTCTAGTCAGACACTCGAGTGTGTAACTTCTTAAGTGAATAAGAAATGAAGTGGTTCAAATCCTAAGGAAAGAAGAGCCTTAGGCAGTGACTAACCCTGTTTGAAAGAGCCAACATCGTAAAAATATCATTGTGTTTTGTCTCACTTTTATTTTCGCATTTAATTTTTTTAATTCCTTTAATTTTTGTGATCATCCTATTCACTCCCTTCTAGGTTGATTTGACTAGCCTAACTGAACTTTCAAGGAAGTTCTTGGACTTGAGAATACATGCAGACCAAAGCATCCTAGTTTTGTTTAGTTTACACTTAATGCGGTTGGATAATATTATTCTAGAGCTTGATATACAAATGAAACTTTTCTTTGTATGCAGGAATTTTTTTTTAATCGAAGCTACTTCACGGCTCAAGTTTCATAGCTGAGATTGAAGATTCTTTAGCCTTAAACTATGTGCATGTATTGATCATTTTCAAGATCTTATACGATCCCTTACTGTATAACGTATAGTGCCATCATTTTGCCTAGGCATTCTAAACTTCAACTGTCTACCCTATTGGAACCTATACCTCAATTTATAACTCTACCAACCAAGGCTCTTTTAGGTAGTGGTTGGGTTTACAAAATCTAAAGGGGGAAAGAAATGACACAGTATCATTTTTGCTTATATCTTTAGGTCTCAAAATAGTTATGAAGATTGATATTATCATTATGCTAATTAGTAGGGTGAATGCGCATTTGATAGCCTATAGAGATGCCAAGGGTGATTGGTGGGAGTTCTCGAACACATGAGATTTTCTTTGCTAGCTTGTAAGGGACTAGTTTTAATGTGTCATATTCAGCCATGATGATGATGGAGTTTCGCATAATATACACAAATTAAGAATCATTTACTTCTTTTAATCCATCTCAGGAAAACTCCACTTGATGTCTCAAATATTAAAAATGTAGTCAAAACCCTTTGTTTCACGATTATGAAATTGGTTCTAAAATTCTATTTGATGCATTCAATAATGTGTTGATATCTAGATATCAAATAAGCATTACTGATGAAATCACACTCAATTGGAGCAAGATAAGCAAGTACATAATGGATAACTAACATAAATAGGAGGACAAGTTGCAATACTACTTGAAAACAAGAAAAATAAAGTTTTTTTTTTAAAGATTTAAAAGGTAAAGGAAACAAAGACATTGATCAAGCATCAATGGCATACGAACTGTTACAATACATTACATATTATGTACCCAAAAAAAATGTGGTATAATATATTTTTAGTTATGCGTGTGTGTACATTTATGTATAATATATGTACATGTAAATGTGTGTGCGTGTGTGTGTGGACATATATATATATATATACATATACTGCAGTTTATATCCTAATTTCAGGTTCATAGATACAAGCTTGCCTATGTCAAATTAAATAGTAAACAGACGACTTTTTCAGTCATATATGTGGTGTTTGCAGCTTGATGCTCATAAATTTTTTAAAAAATTTAAACTAGATTGAATTGAATGGTAATGTCATTTTCAACCAAAGAGTCAATCATTTGTGCTCATTTTCTCTCTTTTTCTTCCTTCCTCATTTCTTATCGCTTTGTCTCTCTTCCTTTTGAACTCATTTCATATAATTTTCCCTCGCTTCCTTTCTTGCTCATTTCTTATCAATCTAGATAGGAGTTTTGGTTAGTTTCAAAAAGATTCTTTGTCTTCTTTGCTTTCAATACTCAAAACAATCCTTTTCGTTTCATGTTGTTGCGTTTTGGGGTGTTTTGATCATTGATTTCAATTTTCTCTACTGTCTTTGATCTTACATGTTGATTTCAATCAAATTTTATTTTGCATTGCTTCCAATCATTAAAGGCATTGAATTTTTTTTATTTAATTCGCGTAATTGCATCGATTTGGTCATCTAGCTTGCTTTTGGCTGAGGTACTTAATTTTTTATCTATTATTTTTATTGTCATACTCTTGTGTGATAATTTGATTTTCTTATAGCCACTATGTAAACCCCCGAAAATTTAAATTTGGGGGAATCATGTGAAGTGGACTAACCTTCGTCATCTAAGTCAATCTAAACATTTTCCCTCCATGTTCTGTTTTTCAAAAATATTACATTTACCTAATTTAGTAAAGCATGGGTTGAAAACTTCATTCAGGTTATTCTTCCTCGATTTATTTATTATTCGGTTTCGCATTATTTGTCCTTCCTAAACCCAAATATTTCTTATTTATTCACAGCACTTTTATTATTCACCAGTCATATTTAAATTTATCTTCCTAAGCTTAAATTACTAATTACCCAATTAATTAAAATTTTATCCAAGTCTTTTTCGTCCTTGAATTCACAAAAAAAAGGAAAAATCCTTTTTCTATCCTAGTAAGTGACTTAGAGCCGTCCCCCCTTTTTAATTTTGCTTCTTTCTCCCCCCCCCCGAAAACCCATGGCAAGCCCTTTTTTTTCTTCCTCTATCTCTATCTCTCTCTCTCTCTCAGCCCAACCCTACCGCCAGCTGCCACGAAGCCACCACTGGCAGCCCACCAAATCACCACGCCCCTTGCCTCCTCTCTCCCTCTTGGTGATTTGAAACTCCAAGGTTTCGATGTTTCAATCACTCCTCTCCCAAAATCGCATCAAGGTGCGGAGCAGTAGGCCCAACTAGTAACTGAGCCCGTAAGTTGTACAGATTTCAGGTAACAATCATGCCCTAACCTTTTCCCGAGTTGCTTGAAAAATTGTGTGCGCATTGAATATGGTAAGAATTGATTTAATTGCTGATTTGACGAGATTATGGCATGAGTTAAGTGAATATGACTGTATAGCTGGAATTGCATGGTTGGGTTATGTTAACATAAGTTGTATACCACGGTAATGTCCTTGAGGATCAAACTGATTTTGAATGAGTTATGCATGTTAAATTGGCTTGTAATTTGGATAAGTATAATAGAAACTGTAAAGGCTGGTTTCGGGTGAGATTGTTAATTGGATTATGTTTATTGAAGGCCACTAGCTTCCCCAGGAAATAGTGCATGCATGTGAGCAACCATCTGCCTCGATGGGACGTAGGCCAAGTTAGCGATAACCATCCATGGTGATGGTAAGTCAGGGAATGGTTAAGCGGTAACCGTCATAAATGGCGGTAGGTCATGAGTAAGTTAAGCGGCTGCGCTAAACCCAAGTGCATGCCATGAGACTTAGTGAGATCACTAATCCTTAAATTTGATTATAAGTGGTTGAAGTTGAAGTAAATTGGGTGCATCACTGAGATCATACAAGAATGGACAATTACACTAATGGAAGATGAGTCAGTCTGGCCTTGTTATTCCCCTACCCCAAAAATGTTTTGAAATGAATTTGCATGCATAGTTTAACTGTTAGGGGCGATTGTTTACTAAGTTTATCTCACTTTTGTAAAATGTTTTATGTTCAGGTGAATTATTTTTGCATGGGACTGGGAGACCGAAGATAGAGCGAGGCCCCGACACCTAATTGAAGGACACCAATCTTTAGTTTTTTAGAGAATGGATTTCATTGAAATATTATTTCACTTTGATAGTTGTTTATTAATAAATGAACCCTTTACATTGAAGTATTATGAAGAAACTTTATATTAAATTTTTTTCTATTATTGGATACACAACTTGGTATTTCCAAGACGGAAATACGGCGGTAACACCCCTAACTAGGTTCCGCTGCCACATAGGTTAATGATTAGTAATATAGAAATGAAATTGGAATCTCGGGGTGTTACAAAGCGGTATCAGAGCTTATGTTAATTGACCTGAAGGCTCTCCTAAAAGACTATAAGAAACTAAGAACTAAAACTGATAGACATAAGGACTACTCGAAGTGTGAGTGTAGGATGGGGAGAAGGGGAGTATGTCTATTTATGTTTGATTAACTTCTTGTAATTGTATATCTGATGTGGGCCTGCTAATGTCTAGGATGAACCCAACTTGCCACTGTGGATGTATGGGGCGGCGTTGCCGCTATGAGAGGATGGAGAAGATGTCGGGAGTTAGCCTAGAAAGTCATTTTGAGCGGATCCACATCTTTCTATAGGAAAAATTGGAAGAAATCCCAAACGACTGCTTGAGATTTGTCCATAATCAAACCCTATTCTTCCTTTTAACCCTTAAGAGAGACCCATTGTGGCATTATAGGGTTAAAAGGCTTCACCCTAGACTTAGCTTGTTTCATGTCGACGGCGGATGTTGTTTGTGTGAGTGGGTGCCTATGGAGATGACCCTGGGGAGGAACAATCAACCGAGTATGAACCCGAGGAAGACCCAGGGGAGGACCCCAATGAGGAACCGTTAGAGAAGAGTGACCCTAAGGAGGACCCAATGGAGGAAGAAGGTCCTGAGGAAGATCCCGAGAAGGCACCTTTAGAGGAGAGTGAACCCGAGGAGGACCCAATGGAGGAAGAAGATCTTGAGGAAGACCCTGAGGAAGATCCCGAGGAGAAACCTTTAGAGGCGAGTGACCCCGAGGAAGGACCTAAAGAAGAGCCTTGAGAGGACGAAGAACCTGAGGAGGACCCCTTGGAGGACGAGGACCCAGAGGAAGAATAGCCGATGGAGGAAGATCAGGGAGAAGGCCTGGACAAGGATCAACCCAAGCCCGGGGTTCCCTGCTAGAAGTGGGGTATATGTGCTCATTTGTGTTGGGGTACCTGCCCAATGGATGCCCCTGACTAGTAGAAGCTAGTAGTTGCCTAAAAGCGTTACTTTCCAGGACTATGATGTTTAGTTATCTTTCTATTATGTTGCGAAGCCCTTATGGGCTAATAAAGTTACAAACTGTGATGTAATGAAAAACACTAATATAGAACACCTATGATTTTGAATTCTATGTAATGAAATCTTTTGAGTTACCTGGATATCAGCGTTCTTTAATTGTGAAATATTGTAATGCCTATATGATGTGTGATGTATGAGCATGTGATATGGTGGTTGGATCACATGGTTGTGGTATCGTGATGTGATTGAAAACTTATAAAATGTGGCATGATGCATCGGTATATGATATATTATTACACTCTAGTAGTGCGTAGGGTATGAACTATTAGGAGAGAAACTAAACCCAACTTATTTCTCGAACAAGATGGCGGGAAACAATGAAGAATCTCAAACCGAACCTCACCCTATTTTGAGAATCCCCGTGAACCGGAGATTCCTATGTCGACCTTCAAGGAACGGTTAAAAGCATTACGCCCCAGGAATGGGAATGGATCTTGCAGTTAGGTGGAGGAGACCAACTTACCAACTGGAGTAGACCTTACGAACCTCCTGTTGCTGGAGTTGCTGCAGAAGCAGGGGGAGCAGCTACGACTCCATAATGAACAATTGTAGAAAATGATAGAAGTTAGGGAAAAGATGGTCGAGGAGGATAACTCCTACATGTTCAAGAGACTCGTGAGCCATAACCCACCCATTTATGATGGCAACCCTGACCCTAAAACTTTTGAGGACTAGTTTAGGGGCATAGAAAAGTTGTTCGATATACTCTAATGCCCCAAGGATTGGAAAGTAGGTTTTACGGTGTTCTACCTTAGGGATAAACCCAACCTGTGGTGGGCCACAGTGAGGGAATGGCAACACGAGCTGAGTTTTAACTGGGGCAAGTTCAAGGAATTGCTCAAAGATCATTTCTATCCCGTCTCCCTCCAAAAGGCCAAGGAGAACGAGTTCATGCAACCGCAACAATAGAGCATGAGCATACTGGAGTACACCTCGAAGTTCATAGAGCTCTCCCGATTTGCCCCGGCCTTCGTAGCTGACAACAGGCTGAAAATGAACCGGTTCGAAGCCAGGCTTAACCCCACTATTTAGGAGAGAATGTCAGTACACTAGTACCCCTCCTATATGGAACTATATGATACTGCGATCAACGTAGTGAGAGCAATGAAGGACATGAGCAACTACTTCAATGAGCAGTGGGGAGTTAAGAGGAAGGGGGATAACTGGGGAAACTTCCAACCGCATGAGCAATACCAGAGGTCATCTAAGAATCAATACTTGAGCAACAACACCGGGGGAGGGCAACACCCCAGTGCACGGCCTAAAGTAACCTGTAATGCCTGCGGGAAGTTAAGGCATTACGCCCGAAAATGTCGTTCAGTTAAGAGGTGTTTTCGCTGCGGAAGCCTCAACATCAAATCTGTGAATGCCCATACCCCCCATCTCCTACCATTCAAAGTCATGGGGGATAAGGATAAGGACAAGGCTAGGGACAGCGACCCCAACAACCCTACCAGAACATGGGTGGGCAGGTAGCCAATCCCAACCAGCAGAACCGAACACCTCAGCAGATTCAAGCCCAACCTCGTAACCAACTGCCCCGAAACAAAGGGGGTAGAGTCTATGTGATGCACAAGGAGGAGGCAGAGGATGCTCCTAACTTTGTGATGGGTACCTTTTCTATCCAAACTCAGCCAATACATGTTTTATTTGATTCGAGTGCTATGCACTCTTTTATTTCTGTTAAACTAGTTGAGATATTAGGACTAGTCTCCACCCATAGACCTTCCTTACTGTCTGTGATTCTCCCTAATGGGAAGACTATGATGTGTGAAAAACTGTACGGGGATCACCCTATTAGGATGTGTAAGTATGAATTCTTGACAGACCTATATGGGTTTAAGTTAACTGACTTTGGGGTCATTCTGGGGATAGATTGGTTAGCCAAACATCAGGCTCAGATAGATTGTCCAAGGTGAAAAATCAACCTAAATGGGCCCAATGGGGAGAAAGTGGTGCATAAGCACAAGGGACCCAGAGCGAGAGTAAAACTAATTTCTATAATGAAAGCCCGCAAGTTGTAAGGCAGAGGATGTAACGGATTCTTGTGCAATGTAGTGGAAAGCGAGGGTGCCGAATCCTCCCTTGAGGACATCCCAATAGTAAGGGAATTCGCAGACGTATTTCCAGAGGAGATCCCCAGTATGCCACCCCTTAGAAAAATAGAATTTTGTATCGATTTGACCCCCAGAGCCACACCCATCTCAAAGGCACCTTATCATATGGCGCTGGCGGAACTTAAGGAACTAAAGACACTGTTAGATGAACTATTATAAAATGGGTATATCCAGCCTAGTACATCCCCGTGGGGAACCCCGGTGTCATTTGTGAAAAAGAAGGATGGAACCCTGACGTAGTGTATAGACTATAGGGAGCCGAACAAAATAACTGTTAAGAACAATTACCCCCTGTCCAGAATAAACGATCTTTTTGATCAGCTAAGAGGCGTAGGGACTTTTTCCAAAATAGACCTTCGTTCGAGGTACCACAAACTCTGAATCAAGGATGAAGACATACCAAGGCTGTCTTCCGTACTCATTACGGACATTATGAGTTTATAGTGATGCCCTTTGGCCTCACTAATGCCCCGACAGCATTCATGGACCTCATAAATAGAGTTTTTAAACCTTACCTGGATCAATTTTTGCTGGTATTCATAGATGATATACTGATCAACTCAAAGACTCCAGAGGAGCATACCCACCATCTAAGGACAGCTCTGGAGGTATTGAGGGGAAATGAGTTGTATGCCAAGTTTTTGAAGTGAGAGTTCTAGTTGAGTAAGGTGGCATCTTTGAGACACGTAGTATCCAACGAGGGAGTGTCTGTGGACCCCCAAAAGATATAGGGCATGACGAACTGTCTAAGGCCTAAGAACCCGATAGAAGTAAGGAGCTTCTTGGGTCTGGCCAGGTACTATCATAGGTTCATCCAAAACTTTTCGAAGATCACCACCCCGCTCACCAATTTGACTAGGAAGGTTGTAAGTATGAATGGATGGAACAGTGTGGGGGAGCTTTCTAAGAACTTAAGAAAAGACTGACGAGTGCACCGATACTGGCCTTACCCCTTGCTGATAAGGATTTTGTGGTGTATAGCGATGCGTCTAGGAATGGGTTAGGGTATGTGCTAATGCAAGAAGGTCCCGTTATAGCCTATGCTTTATGGCAACTGAAGATTCATGAGCAGAACTACCCGACTCATGGCCTGGAGTTAGCAGCTGTCATATTTGCACTCAAGATCTAGAAGCATTACCTATACGGCGTATGTTGTGAGGTTTTCACCGATCACTAGAGCTTGAAATACCTCTTTTTACAAAAGGATCTAAATATGAGGCAGACGAGGTGGTTAGAATTCCTGAAGGATTATGATGTCCATTTCTAGTACCATCCGGGAAATGCTAATGTAGTAGCGGATGCATTGAGTCACCAACTATACCCAGCATTGAGCTACTTGCTAGCACTTCCGAATGAGTTGTATGAGAAATTTCGAAAGTTAGAACTTAACGTAATTACCCCAAGGGCCAAGCCTATACTTTGCGCCTTAGAAGCGCAGTCGACCCTCATAGAGGACATTCGAGTAGCCCAGGCTATGGACCCTCAACTCAAACGGATCAGGGAGGAAATATTGGTGGCAAAAGCACCGAGGTTCGTTATCCATGAGGACGGCACTATACAGTTCCATAACCGGGTGTGTGTTCCAGTAGTAGAGGCACTTAAGAAGAAAATCCTAGATAAGGGTCACAATACTCCATACTTGGTGCACCCTGGGGGAAATAAACTATGTAAAGATATGAAGCAGACATTTTGGTGGAGTACATGAAACAAGAAGTGGCCGATTATGTAGCAAGGTCCCTAACCTGCCAGCGAGTGAAAATCGAACACCAACAATCGGCGGGACTTTTACAGCCCCTGGACATCCCTAAGTGGAAATGGGACTCGGTGTCCATGGATTTTGTGGGGGGGCTTACTATTGACTTAACGAAAGAACAATGCAATTTGGATCATAGTGAATAGACTTATGAAGACAGCACATTTATAGCCATGAGGAAGACCCTGAATCAGTTAGCTCGAGTATACCTCGAAGAGATAGTATGGTTACACGGGGTACCCAATTTCATAATATCGAATCGGGACACCAGATTCCAGTCGGGGTTCTGGCAGAAGCTACAAGAGGCATTTGGGACGCTATTACGCTTTAGTACTGCCTTTCATCTAGCAACGAACAGACAGACAGAATGCACCATTCAGACACTGAGGATATGCTAAGGGCTTGCACCCTGGACTTTAAGAGCATGTGGGACGAACAACTGACATTGATCGAGTTCTCCTACGACAACAGTTACCACGAAAGTATTGAAATGGCCCCGTATGGGAGGAGATGCAGAACTCCGCTCTATTGGCAGGAGATCAATGAAGCTCTGACTATTGGGCCAGAATTAATCTAAGCCACCACAGATAAGATAAGGGTAATCCAAGAACGAATGAAAGCTGCCTTGAGCCGCCAGAAAAGCTACGCCGATCAAAGGCGTAGGCCCCATGAATTCCAAGTTGGAGACCAGATGTTTCTTCGAGTTTCCTCAACCAAGGGAGCTGCGAGATTCGATATTGCGGGGAAACTCAGCCCGAAATACATTAGGTCGTACCCAGTCACATAGAGAGTTGGGGAAGTGGCATATCGGTTGAGGTTACCGCATGAACTTTCGAGAGTGCACAATGTGTTCCATGTGTCCCAGGTACGAAAGTGCAAACCAGATCCCTTGCACATAATCAAACTCGACCCTCTACAGCTCCAAGAAGAAATGTCGTATGAGAAGCAGCCTGCGCAGATCCTGGACCGGCGAGAAAAGTACCTTCGTAGGAAGACAGTGCCCTTAGTCAAGGTCCTCTGGGCCAATCACGAGATGTCGGAAGCAACATGGGAACCAGAGCAAGAGATGCAAGGTAAATACCCTCACTTGTTCCTATAACCAGGTACGTACAAGTTTTGATGATAAAACTTCTTAAGTGGGGTAGTATGTAAAACCCCGAAAATTCATTTTGGTAATGGTGGTGTGTCGCAGCCTAGTGAAGTTTCGAGGACGAAACTTTCTTTTGTTGGGTAGTATGTAAAACCCCGGAAATTTTAATTTGGGGGAATCATGTGACATTGATCCAATTCAATCTAAACTTTTTCCCTCCATGTTTTATTTTTCAAAAATATTACATTTACCTAATTTAGTGAAGCATGGGTTGAAAACTTCATTCGGGTTATTCTTCCTCGATTTATTTATTTTTCGATTTCGCATTATTTATCCTTCTTAGACCCGAATATTTCTTATTTGTTCACAGCACTTTTATTATTCACCAGTCATATTTAAATTTATCTCCCTACGCTTAAATTACTAATTACCCAATTAATTAAAAAATTATCCAAGTTTTTTCTTCCTTGAATTCACAAAAAAAGGAAAAACCCTTTTTCTACCCTGGTAAGCGGCTGAGAGTCATCCCCCCTTTTTTAATTTTGCTTCTTTCTCCCCCCTCCCCGAAAACCATGGCAAGCCCTTTTTTTTCTTCCCCTCTCTCTCTCTCTATCTCTCTCTCTCTCCCCCTCTCTCTAACCCCAACCCTACCGCCAGCCACCACGAAGCCACCACTGGCAGCCCACCAAGGCACCATGCCCCTTGCCTCCTCTCTCCCTCTTGGTGATTTGAAATTCCAAGGTTTCGACGTTTAAATCACGCCTCTCCCGAAATCGCATCAAGGTGCAGAGCAGTAGGTCCAACGAGTAACTGAACCCATAAGTTGTATGGATTCCAGGTAACAATCATGTCATAACCTTTCCCCGAGTTGCTAGAAAAATTGTGTGCGAATTGAATATGGTAAGAATTGATTTAATGGCTGATTTAATGAGATTATGGCATGAGTTAAGTGAGATGTAACTGTATAGCTGGAATTGCATGGTTGGGTTATGTTAACGAAAGTTGTATCGTGGTAATGTACTTGAGGACCGAACCAATTGTGAATGAGTTATGCATGTTAAATTGGCTTGTAATTTGGATAAGTATAATAGAAACTGTAAAGGCTGGTTTCGAGTAAGATTGTTAATTGGATTATGTTTATTGAAGGTCAATAGCCTTCCCCGGGAAACAGTGCATGCAGGTGAGCGGCCACGTGCCTTGATGGGATGTAGGCTAGGTTAGCGGTAACCATCCATGCTGATGGTAGGCCAGGGAATGGTTAAGCGGTAACCGTCATAGACGGCGGCAGGCCATGAGTACGTTAAGCGGCCGCGCTAAACCCAAGCGCAGGCTATGAGACCTATTCAGGTCGCTCATCTTTAAATCTGATTATAAGTGGTTGAAGATGAAGTATATTTGGTGCTTCACTGAGATCATATAAGAATGGACGATTACACTAGTGAAAGATGAGTCAGTGTGACCTTGTTATTCCCTACCACGAAAATGCTTTGAAATGAATTTGTGTGCATAATTTAACTATTAGGGGTGATTGTTTACTGAGTTTATCTCACTTTTATAAAATATTTTGTTTTCAGATGAATTAGTTTTGCATGGGGCTAGGGGACCGAAGATGGGGCTAGGGGACCGAAAATAGGGCGAGGCCCTGACGCCTAACCGAAGGACACAATCTTTAGTTATTTAGAGAATGGATTTCAATGAACTGTTGTTTCACGTTGGTAGTTGTTTATTTATAACGGAACCCTTCACATGGAAGTATTATGAAGAAACTTTACATTAAAATTTTCTTTTTTATTATTTTGTACACAGCCTAGTATTTCGAAGACGGAAATACGGCGGTGACACCCCAAGTTAGGTTCCGCTGCCACATAGGTTAATGATTAGTAATACAGAAATGAAATTGGAATCCCATGGTGTTACACACTACTATTCTTTTTTTTCTTTGGGAATGATAGTATTTTTAGGCAAATCCTTGTCGAGAATGCCTACGGTAGTGAAAGAATGAATGTGTTGAGGATGAAGCTTGAAAGAGGTGAGTTCTTTTTCCTAGTTGTTGTTATTTACTTGGTTCTAGTTGATTTAACGATATCTATGACATAACGCTTGGGTAAGTATTTTGTAGTATTCATTTGGTTCTAATATATTTGGTGATTGTTTTTAAAATTTATGTATCGATTCTTCTTTCATATTTCATATTGCTGGTATTCTAGCTTTTTTCGAAGAGATTGTGAGTCATCGATCATCATGTTATGAACTTAAGTACATTGTTAAATTTTACGTAGTGGAGCATTATGTTTTATATACTTGAGCATTCTATTGTGTGAAATTGATCATTTTTATTTATATACTTGATCATGCTACTGAATGGAGTTTAGCAACCTGTTTCTGTGCTTCAATAGTCATGTTTTCAATAATCAAGCATTTTTTGTCATGTACGAGCATTATCATTTTGGTATTTTGAGCTCCAAGGTAGATGCTATTAACATATAGGTTATGGAAGATTAGAATTCAAGATAACAGTGCATTCACATCTTGGTCATTAAGAATTTTACTTAGAATACTGAGCATTTAGGATAACAATATGGAGCATTTAATGTTAAATCTTAAATATGTTGAATGCTTTACTTATTTTATTCAAATACATTTTTTTTGGTTGTTGTAATTATGGTTTCATATAGCTGGACTTTTCATTGGAGGATTTTAAAGTTCTAGTTCTTGCTTTTAATTCCCTTTTTTCTTTATTTTTTTCTTTTTACTAGTTTCATGTTGATTTGAAGGTTTCTAAATTTTTGTTTGCCTGCTAGTGTTTTGTTGCTTTTCAAAAGCATCATTTATGGGTTATCATATCTTTTGAGGTGTGCATGAGTCACACTGCGTCACAATATCTTAGGTCGCAAACTTGTGGGTTGAAAAAATTTTATTTGTCATCCTAGGTCTACGAAGCACTGTACACTAGGGGCATACAAAAAAAACAGAAGCTGACAACTGGAAAAATTGAACCGGAAAACCGGTTAACCGTATAATTTTTTCAATAAAAATCGGTTTGGTTAATCGAACCGAAAAAAGAATTCGACTTTCGGTTCGGTTACGGTTCGGGCGATTTGAAAATTCCGTTCGGAAAATTCGGTTAGCCGAACCAAAAATTATTTTTCTTTCAAAAAATTTATACATGAAAAATAAAAAATTTCGGTAAGAAAGTGCACTTTTTATTATTTATGAATGGCAACCAAAATTTAATTTTTATGAAAAAAGTTTTAATCATAGAAATGAAAAATTAGGTAAGAAAGTATACTTTTTTATTTATTTGTGAACGGTTAACCAGTAACCGAACCGAAAAAGCAATTAACCAACTGTTTAGGTTCAGTTATGGTTCGCTTTTTGGACGAACCGAAATTTTTGGTTAATTAAAAACGGTTAACCAAAATTTTCAGTTTAGTTATAGTTCGGAATTTTCTTGAACCGAAAAACTCGTTATCCGATTTTCAGTTAATCGAAACTTCGGTTAACCGGTTTTACACACCCCTAGTGCACATCCAGATCTATAGTCTAAGTGCTAGACAAATACGATAGTAAAAATAGTGAATCAAGCATGCAAATTGCTTATATCACATTATATTAGAAAAAAGTTAAGAATATTCGGTATTTGGTATGATCATGGGCACAATTAAAGAAATCTTAGATAACATTATAGAGCTCAACTACAGTAAATAGTTTAAAATTGCACTAAATATATAGCTACTAGATATTTCAATGGAATTTACACATCTCATGTACAAATGTCACAACTATTCAACAAGCTCCAACAATCTAAAACTAAGGGTCGATTAGGAAAATGTAAAAGGCATTTGCTATGTAGAGAAGCATTTTAAATGTGAAAATTATGTCAAATATAAAAGTCAGTTAGAAATTAAAAAGAAATCTATAACCAAGCAAACCACAAACATACGAGCTAAATAGACGCCTCTTAACCAAGTTGAGCTTTCGCCCTCGAATTTCAAACAGATAATCCATATTCAATTGAAATACGGTGAAGCAATGGTTGGATGCTCCTAGTATACCACATCAGGAAAAAAAGCACCCCGCCCAGAATAGAAAAGGAAAAACACTGAAAGCCCCCAAAAAAAAAAAAAAGTGGCACATATAGAAAAGCTCAAATCTCAAAGAGTTTCTAGAATTTCCAAAAGCAGCAGATACAAAAAAATGCAAACCAAAAGAAATCAGGCACCATAAGCAATGGAAAAGAGGGAGAGAAAAGCAAAAACTTGACGCAAAAGAACACACAAATCAATCAATGATTAAAAGCAACAATGTTGACATTCAAACCCAGAATCATTGAAGATATAACCAGAAAACAATCAACAGCAAGTGGAGCAAGCAGCAGCACAAATTAAAAGGAATGGACAAAGTCCACATATTATGAAGATTAGCACAAAATGTATGTAATCAAAATCAAGAAACTTAAAGCACAAAATTCAAATATAAAATGCTCAAAAACTTAGCACTAACTAGATTAAAGTGTTTATAAATGAGTAGAAACAAGAATTTTTTGTATATGGATGTAGAAGGCCCCAAAAAAAAAAAAAAAATCTATAACGAATTAAATGATGCCACGTGTAAAAAATGGACCAACCATAAAGTGCGACGTGTTACGTTGACTTTGGTTGACCCGCTCGGTCAAAATTAGGTGCAGCCAATCAAAAGTCGCCACGCGTCATCGATGATGCAGGAATTAGTAATTATTTTCTTTATTTAAAAATAAGAAAATTATTACTGGGCCTAGGCCCAAAACCCGGCTCCAACCCTAACCGGCAGAGCCTATAAATAGAGGCCTTCTCCCTTCATTTGGGGGGCACTCAGCATTTGCAGAATTCAGAGCTCGGACAGCAAGGAGCATCCAGCTACCAAGCGAGAAGGATCAAGACTTGCAGAGCTTCAGGAATCACAACCAGTCACTGGTAGATCAGAACCAAGAAACATCTTCAGAGTTCTTCAGCTGATTTGCATCAACCGAGATCAAGCATCAAGCCCTCGGAGTACTCAAGTCATTAGGAGATCGAATCAGAGGATCAATTTTATTGTATCAAATTCAGAGATTGTACCCATATACAAAATCAATACAAAAATTCAATTTGTTGCAGAATTTCTTGTCTAATTTATTTTAGCCTCGAAATTTGCGTTTACAAATTTGGCACGCCCGGTGGGACCTCTCTGCCTCTCATCTCTTTCTCCAAAATACCAACTCTGCACTTCCTCGAAGATAACATGGCCCCTAAGAACGCTATCACTCAATCTTCAAGGAAAACTGTTCGATCCGCATCGCAAGGATCAACAACTGCTAGTGCTGCATCTGGTGGTGTCATGACGAGAAGTATGACAAAAGCTACTGGAGAACAATCAGTTGTGGCTGCAATATCACAGTCACACAAGATTCAAAACCTCGGCTCCAAGGTATCTGATGGAGTCAATCAAATCGTTCCGAATGCTCTGAAGCAAAAATCTGTTGCTGGCTTCATCATGCCACAAACAATTCCACGTGGGATGGATGAACTCCAAACCCACACAAACCCTGCTTTTCAACCCTTCAATTTTGAAGATGATGGTTACTCAAGCGGCGATTTCTCTTTAGCATCATCAAAGGGATCACCTTCCTCGCATGCTGAAGCTGAATCATCTGACACTGTCATCATGCCAGTTATGGTGACAGGGGCTACTAACTTCGAACAACAACTAGCAAGCATGAAGGCTACCTTGGATAGGCTCTCTAAAGAGAGTGCAGAAAAGAATGCTCAAATCAAACGCCAGAACGATCAGATTGCTGAGCTGATGAAGAAACTGGAAAAGAAGTCCTCTGAAACTTCCAACAAAGGCTCAGGCGCTGAAGACTCTGATAAAGAGTCCAGCCACAGCGAAGAGTCTGATGACGAACGCAAGGCAAGAAAAGACCGCTCTTTAGGCTCGATGTCTGTTGAGCAGATTCAGAGCTTAATAGCAAATGCGGTCAAGGCTCAGTTGGGAGGGGGATCTCACAAGACCCACCTATATACAAAGCCTTATACGAAGAGGATCGATGCTCTTCGCATGCCGCATGGCTATCAGCCCCCCAAGTTCAACCAGTTCGACGGCAAGGGCAACCCCAAACAGCATATTGCCCACTTCATTGAGACGTGCAGTAATGCTGGCACAGAGGGGGAGCGACTGGTGAAACAGTTTGTTCGTACTCTAAAAGGGATTGCATTCGACTGGTACACAGACTTGGAGCCAGAGTCTATTAACAGCTGGGAACAAATGGAGCAAGAGTTCCTGAATCGGTTCTACAGCACTCAACGTGTTGTTAGCATGACAGAGTTAACAAGCACTAGACAATGGAAGGACGAACCGGTTCTTGATTACATTAATCGCTGGAGATCCCTAAGTCTTGAGTGTAAGGATCGTCTATCAGAAGCTTCAGCCGTTGAAATGTGTGCTCAAGGTATGGAGTGGGATTTACTATACGTCCTGCAGATGAGTAAGCCAAGGACCTTCCAGGAATTGGCAAGAAAAGCTCATGATATGGAGATAACGATCGCAAGTCGCCGTGGCAAGTCTTCTTCCTCATCTGACGCTAGAAAGGACAAGGGTGAATTCAAGAAAAATCCTAAGTCCACAAAGTCCTCAAACAAAGAATCCATGGCTGCTTCAACTGGGGAGCCGGTTCGAATCTCCGGGAAGCCCAAGTATGAAAATAAGAAGGGTGGATTCTCCAAGGATTCTGGAAAGAAGCGTCCTACATTAAAGGAACTGCATGAGAAGAAATATCCATTCCCTGACTCAGACTTGTCAGGAATGCTGGATGATCTCCTTGAAAATGGGGTTATTCAACTTCCAGAACCGAAACGGCCCGAAGAAGCTGGAAGGGTTACCGACCCAAAATACTGTCGGTATCACAGGGTGGTCAGTCACCCTCTCGAGAAATGCGTTACGCTCAAGGAGCGTATTATGCAACTTGCCAGGGATGGGAAGATAATATTAGATTTGGACGACACTGTGGAGACAAATCATATCTCCACTCAGTTGGAGTATTCCTCATCGCCCTGGAGGCCAAAGCATACTCCACCTCGTGGTAAACTAAATACCGAATTGATTTCCTCCCTTGGAGTGAAATTAATTACAATTCAATTTGGAAGTCTGGAGCCTGTGGTGATTCCAATTGGTTCCAAAGGGCTCGCGCCAAAGACTGAGCCTATTATGGATGTCTCTGATAAAACTGATGTTCATGAAGAGGGATGGACTCTTGTCACTCGCCGGAGGCCAAGGAAGCAAAGCCAAGTGCAATCACCGCTTCTCCGCCGCAGGAAGAGACAAGGAAGAAAGAAAAGCCCTCGTTATTCAAAAGGAGAGAAGAAGACCAAGAACGTCAAAAGGTACGAAATTTTTCCTACCGACCTCCTTGAGCAGGAGCCGCTTGTCCCTGTCACACTCGAAGAGTTTTTCCCAACAGACTTCTTTGAGAAAGTTACAGTCAACATGACTTCATGTTCTGAGCTCGAAGAAGAGGAAGACGAAGGAAGTGACGGACAAGAGGGGTCTCCTAGAGTAGCTGATAAGACTTTAACTGTCTTGGAGGCTTTGCCAGCTCGCATGGGCTGGGGGCAAATCTTTTGTTTGCCTGACGAGATGCGCCAACATGTTGTTGCTGCCTTACAACACCCAGAACTTTATGCTGATAAAATCAAGGATGTGGGAGCATCAACAGAAGGCCCTGTTCAGTGTGCCTATTGCAACACCGCAGTCACTTTCACTGACGACGATTTGTTGTTGGGATCCAAGCCCCATAATCGTCCTTTGTTTGTGACTGGTTACATTAGGGAGCAGAAAGTCAGACGCATTCTTGTGGATGGAGGGTCAGCCGTCAACATCATGCCGAAGTCTACAATGAACGACTTAGGCATCACAGTGGAAGAACTGTCTAAGAGCCGAACGATGATTCAAGGCTTTAACCTTGAGGGCCAACGTGCAATCGGCATGATTCGCGTTGAACTGATAATGGGAGATTTGACGACGTCCTCCATCTTCCATGTAATCGACGCTAGGACTTCCTACAGGTTGTTACTCGGACGACCATGGCTCCACGAGCATGGGGTAGTGGCTTCCACTCTACATCAATGCCTTAAGTACTACCGTGATGGAGAGAAGAAAATAAATGGAGATGTCAAACCATTCACTAAGGCTGAGTCCCATTTCGCAGACGCAAGGTTCTTTGAAGAAGGTGCTGCGCCTAAAGAAACCATGCCGTCAACCATTTCTTCCACAGGCAAAGGTGTCGCAAAGAAGATCCCTCAAGCAGCAAAAGTTGATGCTCCTAAGCAGCAACTCGAGAAAGAAGCAAGCAAGCAAGGTAGCACCACCTCTTGTGTTGAGCAAGTCGCTAAACAGGCTGCTGTTTCAACAGGATCAGTGCCACCAGTCTTAAGGTACATACCTAGGTCTCGCCGTAAGGAGGGCGAATCGCCCTTTAGCGAGTGTACAAGCAGAAGCGTCGAGACCGAAGTTACCAAAAAGGACAATGGAGCTAGCATAATCACCTTGAAAGGAAGTACGACAGTTCCAACGCTTAAAATGTGGCAGGCTAAGGTGAGTAGGCCCCCTCTTTCCGGGTTTGTCGTTTCTTCTAAAGAAGGCGATGACTTGCCAAGCGCACGGACTAGGGAAGGATTTGATCCTAATGCGTACAAGCTTATGGAGAGAGCTGGTTACGACTTTCAAAATCCCACTGCTTTAGGAAAGGTAATCGAAGCCAAGCCTCATGGCCTTACCGAAACTCAGAGGAAGATTCAAGAACAGGGAGGTTCAATAGCCGTCTCTAAAGTTGGACTGGGTTTCACACCACCGCAGCCAGTCAAAATCTCTGGGCGACGAAAGGACAAAAAGTTGGTGATTCAACACATCTCAGCTGAAGAAGTAGACGTGAGTGAAGATGAAAATGCTTCACCCAACCCAAAGCCCTCCGTGTTTGATAGGCTACAATCATCTACTTCTAAAAAACGTCCGTCAGTATTCGCCCGTATAGGGAAAGGAAAAGATCATAGATGCTCTGTTTTCAACAGAATAAAAGATGATCCCCGGCCAAAGCCTTCGGTTTTTGCCAGAATAGGAGCTGGAGAAAAGTCCTCAAACTCACAACTTCAGCATGAGAAAAGCTCTGCATTTAGCCGCTTGGGAGTGATAAATGAAGTTCAAAGCTCAATCCCTTCTCGTATGAAACGTTTCTCTAGTCTGGATGTTGAGACAGATGGTTCATTAAGAGTAAAGAGGCGTACTGTGGTTTTCACAGGTCAACGAAAAAACTCTAGCTCTAACAAGGAAGCGGAGAAAGAAGAAGCTATTTCTTCCAATCATATCACGATCCACGAATGTGATGACTCAGACTCCGAGATAGAGTTGGCAGAGACTCCTAAGACTTTCGAAGATGGGGGCCAGGCTACAGTTGATGATCTGAAAGAGCTGAATCTTGGAACCAATGAAGAGCCTTGCCCTATCTACGTAAGCTCATCACTTACACTAGAAGAAGAAAAGCAGTACTTGGAACTCCTGACAGAGTACAAGGACGTATTTGCCTGGAGCTATAAAGAAATGCCCGGGTTGGACCCGAAGGTTGCAGTTCATCGATTATCTATCAAAAGGGGTATTTCGCCTAAGAAACAACCTCAACGACGTTTTCGCCCAGAGTTGGTACCGAAAATTGAAAAGGAGGTCAACAAACTCATAGAGGCGGGATTCATTCGCGAGGTCAAATATCCAACATGGATCGCAAACATCGTGCCTGTCAGAAAGAAGAATGGACAACTTCGTATTTGTGTGGACTTCCGGGATCTCAACGACGCTTGTCCAAAAGATGATTTCCCGCTACCTGTCACAGAACTCATGATCGACTCAACTACAGGGCATGAAGCGTTGTCATTCATGGATTGTACTGCAGGATACAATCAGATTCTGATGGCTCCAGAGGATCAAGAGGCCACAGCTTTCCGCACACCTAAGGGCATTTTTTGTTATAAGGTAATGCCCTTCGGACTTAAGAATGCAGGAGCAACCTACCAAAGGGCAATGCAAACGATTTTTGACGATATGCTTCACAAAAAAGCTGAATGCTACGTCGATGATTTGGTAGTCAAGTCCAAAAAGAGGGAGGACCACATACAAGATCTTCGTTTGATCTTTGAACGATTACGGAGATGTCAATTGAAGATGAACCCGCTCAAGTGCGCGTTCGGTGTCTCATCCGGAAAATTCTTAGGCTTCATCGTTCACCATCGAGGAATCGAGATCGACCAATCGAAGATCAAGGCAATTCAAGAGATGCCAGAGCCGAAGAATCTTAGAGAGCTTCGCGGACTTCAAGGTCGCTTGGCATACATCCGAAGATTCATCTCAAATCTCGCAGGACGTTGCCACCCCTTCAGCCACCTCATGAAAAAGGGAGCACCGTTTGAATGGGACAACTCATGCCGAGCGGCTTTCAAAAAAATAAAGGAGTATTTGTCCCATCCTCCGGTATTGGGGGCACCCATTCCTGACAAGCCTCTTCGACTGTACATTGCAGCTCAAGAAAAATCCCTAGGAGCATTATGCGTACAGGAAAACGAGGAAGGGAAAGATGTTGCCCTGTACTACTTAAGTCGTACGTTGGTCGGCGCTGAGTTGAAGTACTCCCCTATTGAAAAGATGTGCTTGTCACTCATCTTTGCCATCCAGAAATTAAAGCATTACATGCAGGCCTATACAGTGCAAGTGATCTCCAAAACTGATCCCATCAAGTACATCTTATCTAGGCCAATCTTAAATGGGCGACTGGCAAAATGGGCGGTCATCTTAAAACAGTACGACCTTGTCTATGTACCCCAAAGAGCGGTTAAGGGGCAAGCGTTGGCAGATTTCTTGGCAGATCATCCCATTCCTGATCATTGGGAGCTGAATGACGATTTGCCAGGAGAAGGCGTGTTCTACATCGATATCCTCCCTCCCTGGGAAATGTATTTCGATGGTGCAGCTAGACGTGATGGCGCTGGTGCAGGAGTGGTTTTCATCTCCCCCGAAAAGCACATTCTTCCGTATTCATTTGTGCTTACTCAGTTGTGCTCTAACAATGTGGCGGAATACCAAGCGCTTAACTTGGGCCTTGAAATGGCTATTGAGATGGGAATCACCGATCTCAACATATATGGTGACTCGCAGTTGGTCATTAATCAACTACTTGACGAATACGAGGTCAAGAAAGAGGACCTTGTCCCGTATCACAGGCAAGCATTACGCCTGCTAAATAAGTTGGACATGATCAAGTTAGAGCACGTGCCACGGAGTGCCAACAAGATGGCTGACGCACTAGCAAGCCTCGCAGCCACTTTGGCACTGGGGGCAGAAGAAGGAATGACTATTCCAGTATGTAGTTGCTGGGTTGTTCCACCAGATGATGAAAATTCAGAGGAAGACGTCAACATGATATGTGTTCTTGAAACAGATGCAGAAGACTGGCGTCAACCTATAATTGAGTACTTAGAGCATGGAAAACTGCCTAGTGACCCAAGGCATAAGACAGAAATACAGCGGAGGGCTTCAAGCTTCCTTTACTACAACGGGACGCTCTATCGACGCTCTCCTCTTGGTCTTTGGTTACGATGCTTGGACGTGGAAGAAGCAAAGCAAGCAATGACTGAAGCTCATTCAGGTGTGTGTGGAGCACACCAATCAGGGCCTAGGTTACATGATCGCATTAAAAGGATGGGCTACTACTGGCCCACTATGGTGCAAGATTGCATAAATTATGCAAAGAGGTGCGATGCTTGCCAGTTCCATGCTAACTTCATACATCAACCTCCCGAACCTCTCCACCCAACAGTTGCATCTTGGCCATTTGAGGCATGGGGGCTCGATGTCGTTGGACCAATCACGCCTAAATCGTCTGCTGGTCACTCCTATATCTTAGCTGCCACTTATTACTTCTCTAAATGGGCGGAAGCAATTCCACTAAGAGAGGTCCAAAAAGAAAATGTGGTTGACTTCATAAGGACACACATCATCTATCGGTATGGTGTGCCGAGGTACATTATCACCGATAATGGTAAGCCTTTCTTCAACAGCCTGATGACAAGTCTGTGCGAGAAGTTTAAGTTCTCCCAGCATAAGTGTTCCATGTACAATGCCCCTGCAAATGGCCTGGCAGAAGCCTTTAACAAAACGCTTTGCAACCTACTCAAAAAGGTTGTCGCAAAGTCTAAACGGGATTGGCATGAGAGATTAGGGGAAGCTCTTTGGGCATATCGAACAACGTACAAGACGCCAACACAATCGACCCCATTCGCTTTGGTGTATGGAGTTGAGGCCGTTCTACCGTTGGAGCTTCAAATCCCATCACTCCGCATCGCCATACAGGAAGGTTTGACGGAAGACGAAAATCACAGGCTTCGCTTAGCTGAGTTGGAGGCCCTTGATGAGAGAAGACTTCAGGCGCAACAAAAGCTGGAATGCTATCAAGCCCGTTTATCAAGAGCGTTCAACAAAAAGGTTCGGCCACGCTCGTTCCAAGTGGGAGACCAGGTCCTGGCAGTAAGAAGACCGATCATCGTTTCTCACAAGTCTGGAAGCAAATTCACCTCCAAGTGGGATGGTCCTTATGTAGTCAGAGAAGTCTACACAAATGGAGCATACAAGATAGTTGGTGCTGATGGAGTGCGCGTAGGACCCATAAATGGCAAGTTCTTGAAGCGTTATTACCCTTGAAATAGAATTAATGTTGTAAAGCTCCTAAGTAAGAGCCTAAACTGCTCGTACTTTCAAGTTAAATTTCATTTGTATTACTCCTGGCCCGCAAGAGTCTAAACTGTGAACGGCAAAACAAAACAAATAAAAAATGTTATGTTCTTGAACTACGTATGGCTTGATCCTTTAGGGTATTACATTCCCTCTAGGTACGTAGGCAACTTTGATATATTTCTTAAGTACAGCCGTCATAGTGTTAGTGTATGGGTTTTGTTCATTGGGTACAGTTACATATGATTGCGTAAACTCGAATCGAAAGATTCATCTTATCGCAATATATCAAAACCAATTACAATAAAACCATACTAAGTTCAAAAAAAAAAAAAAAAAGAACTAGCAAGTTGCAAAGTTCCAAAAAATTCTAGAACAAATCCATCGGACATGGTCTAGGCATCCAATGTGCCTAAAAGCTCTTGGGCACGTTTCCTTGCTGCTTCAACTTGAGCCGTTTCTTCTGCGGTAACTAGGGGGGCAGCATCTAAATCAGCAACCTCTTGTTCAAGAAGAGACACACTACCTTTGACTTTCTTTAATGAAGTTTCAGTCTCTACTAATTTGTCTTGCAGTTCCAGCTCATCCGCCTTTGCTCGCTCAAGATTTGCTTCGAGTAGCTTCCTTCGCTTGTGAACTTGGGCGATAGCAGTAGTTGTCTCATCAAACTGCACACCGACCTTTTCCACTGAAGCTCGTGCCTCCCCAAGTTTGTCTAATAAGGCTGCCCGCTTACCCAGCACATCTTTGGTAGGAGTCCGATCTTCTAATTGAGCTTTCAATTTCAGATACTGTCCGACTTCGTTCAAGTATGCCTCGACATTATTCTTCAGCCCCAAATAATCTGCCTGAAAGGATGATAACGTTTCATATATTTGCTCAGCTTCCTGGCGGATATTTCCCAGGTCACTCTCTGTCTTTGGGATGAACTTTTTCAACTGTTGCTGAAAACGTTGCTTCACACTCAAGGCCAAATCATTAAACACGCCAGAAGCAATTCTCCCAGGAAAGTAGGTTGCAACAGAAGGAGCAGGTGATTCACAGCGCTCTGTTTGTTTCACTGGCGAGGGCATTATGTTAATAGAACCGTCCTCAATCGACTTGGCAGCAGGCACAGTCAAGGTGGCTTCACTGTCTTTGTCACCAAATACGGCCTTAAGTCTATCTCCGATTTCGGCAGTATATCCCTACATTAAAAGGAGGGTTAGGTAAAAAAAAAAAAAAAAAGGAAGGAAAAGGGGGCAGGATAACAAGATGCACCTCTCCCTTTGCTTTGTTTGCCGATTTCAGTGAGCTCGTCGCACTGTTAGACTTGTTCTTGGAGTTAGGCAGTTGGGTGGCAACGTCTAGTTTGCTTCTCGAGCCTGACAAATTCTTCGCTCCACTAATGGAAGACCTAACACCCAAACCTCTCAAAGCTTCAATCTTCTCTTTACCAGGCGAACAACTTCTACTTTTCTGAGGAGATGTGTTTGCTCCTAATGAGGAACTATCCCCTCCTTCTTTTCTAAGCTCAGCTGGAGATAGGGTATGTTCATTACGCTGCTGCATGATTGGCTTATGTGCACTTGCTTTACCAGATGTGACAACTAAGGCGGATGCATCATCAGCAATTCTCACTTTAGGAGCTCTTCGTGGTTGCACCATCTCGCTTCTAGGATGTTTAAGCCCTTGAGAGAAGAGGTCGCCTCGCGAAGATTGCCACCAATTCGCATATGCAATGGTAACCAGTGTAGACTTCTTGTCAGGAGGAGCAGGAATTGTCACGCTGGACCTTGTTATATGTTCTGTAAGGTTGAACCAATAGCGAGCTACATCCTGTAAGGTGCCCTCTCTGTCATTCATCCGTGGCTCACTGAGTACATCTTGATAGAAGCCAAATTGTCGCCCAAACTTACAAGGAAAGTATGGTTCGATCACAATTGTTCTTCCTTGTCGCAAAGTCAAAAACCCAGAGCGGAGGCAAATCAAATATGCTTTCCAGCTTGAGGATAAATTTTGGGTGTCAATCAAGGTGATCGATGTATCCTTCATAAGAGCGTTAGAATACATGACGGATGGATCCTTGCATTTCAATAGTTCTCGAGCTTCTTGTACGTCAGGAGTACGATTCATCTTTTCGCCAGAGAACCTCACCATTTTAGGATGGCCATGCCGATGATGGGGATGATCAAAATAAGTTGGGAAGTAAGTCCCTAACCATCCGTAAACGTAGTGAATAGGGAAAATTACTTCCAACTTATTCAAGCTCCGAGCCGTGGAAATTCTATGCAATCCCCGATAAATGCTAGCCAAGGCAAGAATTGCGAGGTTTAGATATTCCCCGCGAGCTAGTTTGCTTGCAGCTACAAACACAGTTGGGCGAATAAGGCACACTGCTTCAGTTGGTAGCACAAATGAGCACAGCCAACAGGAAATTAGGGCAGCAAGGTAAGTCTCTTCGATTAGAGCCTCAGGAATGTTGAGCGTCACAAAAGGGTCCTTCTCTCTCTTCGTTCGCCCTGTGCGAGGAGCAATCATACCAGATGGACATGATGTGTTTGTTGGAGCTCTAACTCGCTTTCTGTTGTCACGACTGGGAGGAGGAGTGTAAATCTGCCGCCCTCGAAACCAGAAGCGTATCCATTCGGTAGCAGGAAGTTGAATAAGGCCATGAACATCTTGGCATAGTCTGTGGAATGCAGAAAAAAGGAATGTGCAAGTCGCTGGAATATCATTTTCTCCACGTCCTGCAGAAAGGAGTTCTCTGGCGGGTGGAATGACTTCTTCGTAGTAAGCGCCGTCAGCTGGAAGTCCACCTATAGTCCGCAAATCCCATAAGGAGATTGACATATCGCCACTCTCTGTGCAAAAGGTGTTGGTAGTGTGGCACCACAGCTCACAAAATACTTTGAAGACGGTGAGACTCATGTCATAAGAAAACAGTGATGCATATAGTCCGTCATGAAGCCTCCATTCCTTAAGTTTGTCCTTGTTGCGACCGAGAACGTCTTCAAGCCATTCCCAATAGCACGGTATGAAGAAGTTGTCGGAGAAACAAGGTGAAAAATTGCCCCAGGATAGTGTTCCGTCCATGATACGATGCCTAAGTAAGGGTGTTGCTCCTTGAGAAAGGACTGAAGATGCAAATAATGGCGAGCTAAGCTTCAAGACTCTCAAAGTCGAGATGACTCCGTCTGATCTGCAAGGTAGTTATGGAGTAAAGAACGTCTGGACGGTATGGGTGTTGGCATATCTACACGGAGCGTCACGCCTTCTTCAATTGGGTCATCTTCTTTGTCTAGGATGGTAAGAGTTGGCTTCTTGGGATCGGATGACGAATCCAGAAAATGCACCATGGCTGGAAGAAAGAGATTCAAGTCGACTCCAATTAGATTAAGTGAGGGAGTCGCCTGCGAAGAATCGAATCTACGGGGAGAAACGATTCCTCGTCTTAGAAGTCGACCTCACTTCGCGATCTAATCGGAGGAGTCTGGCTGAAAGAAAGAGATTCAAGTCGACCCCAATTAGATTAAGTGAGGGAGTCGCCTGCGAAGAATCGAATCTACGGGGAGAAACGATTCCTCGTCTTAAAAGTCGACCTCACTTCGCGATCTAATCGGGGGAGTCGTGGCTGGAAGGAAGAAATTAAAGTCGACCCAAATTAGATTAAGTGAGGGAGTCGTCTGCGAAGAATCGAATCTACGGGGAGAAACGATTCCTCGTCTTAGAAGTCGACCTCACTTCGCGATCTAATCAGGGGAGTCGTGGCCAGCAGAAAGGAACTTAAGTTGATTCAACAGCTTCCTGAAAAAAAAAAAAAAGAACATAAATTTAAGTTCTCTAACCAAAAAAAAAAATCAAAAAAAAAAAAAGGGGCGGCATTAGAATGTCGAACGTCCGCTGGCAGAAGCAAGGAAAGAAAAAAAAAAAAACCAAAAAAAAAAAAAAACAAAAGAACGCGAAATTACAATAAGGTGTTGTTGTCGCTGTATCACAATTGTAAATTACAATAAAGTGTTAGTCTCATTGGAACTAACACTTTTACGTAATTGGACACTAATTACAGTAATCTTGCGATGACAAAGGCTTTCTGGGTTTTCACTGCCTCTTTCTCTCTCTTCCTCTGTTCTGCCCGTTCTCTCAAGCCCCCATGGCCATGGCTGCCTCTCTCTCTTCTACCTTCCTTCCTATGCTCTCTCTCTCTCTCTCTCTCTCTCTCTCCTCTCTCTCCTCCTTTGAAGTAACGATCAATAATGGAGAGCAAAAACCAAAAAAAAAAAAAAGAGAGCAAACGAACAAAAAATATACAGAAGAAGAAAAGGGGTAAATAATCACAACAGAAAAAAAAAAATAAGCACTTCTCTCCGACAATGAGTAAGAAGACACAAAAAAAAAAGAAGCATGAAAAGTAGATTCTACTTTTCTCTCTACTCTTCCTTATCTCCCCTTCCCATCCACCATTGTTATGGCTCTGTTTTCCTCAAATCACAGCCAAAAAAAAAAAAAAAAAAAGCCAGCACGGGCGGGGCGGTAAACCTCTCAAAACAAAGCTCTTGGATGATTCTACAGTTTCTGGAGCAGTGACAGATGATGATCAAGGCTCATGATGGGTTTATATAGTGATTGTTCATTGAAACTTCCTACTCCTACTGCAATTCGAATATCGATAAATTTTTATCTCCTTGAGTTTTAGATAAATTCTATCTAAAATTATTGATAGAATTTTATCAACTCAAGAATTATCACTTAAAAAAAAAGGGGGGGGGAGGGAAGCCATACGTGCCCCCCACAAAAAAAAAAAGAAAAAAAAAAGAGACAAAAAAAAAAAGGGTCAAAAAAAAAAAAGGGGGAAGACATGCGTGCAAAAAAAAAAAGAAAGAAAGAAAGAAAAATTTCAATCGAAAAAAATACTGGGCAAGTAAAAAAAAAAAAAAAAAAATTTGACCCTGTCAAACCTTTGATCATTTATATCAATTAAGTATTCGAGACTCAGCCGCTTCAAAAAAAAAAATTTGATTGCGCGACCGACTCTCGAGGGGGCATTTGTAGAAGGCCCAAAAAAAAAAAATCTATAACGAATTAAATGATGCCACGTGTAAAAAATGGACCAACCATAAAGTGCGACGTGTTACGTTGACTTTGGTTGGCCCGCTCGGTCAAAATTAGGTGCAGCCAATCAAAAGTCGCCACGCGTCATCGATGATGTAGGAATTAGTAATTATTTTCTTTATTTAAAAATAAGAAAATTATTACTGGGCCTAGGCCCAAAACCCGGCTCCAACCCTAACCGGTAGAGCCTATAAATAGAGGTCTTCTCCCTTCATTTGGGGGGCACTCAGCATTTGCAGAATTCAGAGCTCGGACAGCAAGGAACATCCAGCTACCAAGCGAGAAGGATCAAGACTTGCAGAGCTTCAGGAATCACAACCAGTCACTGGTAGATCAGAACCAAGAAACATCTTCAGAGTTCTTCAGCTGATTTGCATCAACCGAGATCAAGCATCAAGCCCTCGGAGTACTCAAGTCATTAGGAGATCGAATCAGAGGATCAATTTTATTGTATCAAATTCAGAGATTGTACCCATATACAAAATCAATACAAAAATTCAATTTGTTGCAGAATTTCTTGTCTAATTTATTTTAGCCTCGAAATTTGCGTTTACAATGGATATTAAAAATTAAGTATAATGAATCTCAAGAACCTATAATAAAATGCTCCAAAACTTCATTGCAAAATGCCCATATACTTGCCTGTAGTATGCTCAAGACTTACTAGAATCCTCAAATAGTTATATACAAGATGTCCAAGCACACAATAGCAATATTGTTAAAACATATTAAAATGTTAAAAAAAAACCTACTTTAAAGATGCGCAAAAGATTACTGGCAGTCTGGCAACATTATCAAAACATATCAAAATGCTCAAAAACCAGTTTGCAGGAATGCTCAAAAACTTATATGCATAATGCTAAAAAAACATACATGTATTGTAAAACATCCAAACACATGAAAACTTCTTGGCGGGTTGGATTTGTCTCTATTGGATGCCTATATGGTATTAACTCATGCATGGTTGTATATGTTTCATTCCTTTTGGCAATGAAGTCAATCATACAGTAGCAGCAAGTCAAGTCATACTTAAGTCAAACCGTTGAATCTTCTTCCTAGCACTTCGTGGAAGTCTGTCGCACAACTAAAATCAAGAAAGCTCAACTAACATATGAGCAAATGAGAGGCATTCATGCGTAAAACCAAATACATTTAGAACAATTCGAAACATAAAACAATAATTCAACAAGCATCAAAGTCAACATAACACAAAAGAGGGAGCCATGCCTTGTTGCTATACATTTGGAAGTTAGAAAAAGCTCTCCCTTCTATCCCTATTACTAAACTTGACAAAAGTTACCCATATTTGATACCTTAGCGTGAATTTAATTCCAACTTGAAATCAATCTAATCGTCTCCGGCTCTACTCTCTTAAGTACCTTTAATTAATCTAACTCAGCAGTGGCAACGGATAATATGGTTTGCATATCAGCAATATTTTCATTCAGGAAAATAACAATATTGGATCTTTCCTAAATGTCATCTAACTTATCAAATAAAACCTTAGGTTTTGCTAAAAATGTCATTTATAGCAAAAAACAACCTACCAACATAGCAAAATATATTTTCTTGTAGTGATAGAAGAATTTGAAAACATGCCTAAAGATTAACAAGAGATTATCCAAATCCAAATCCAATATCCCAAAAATCTCGCAACCAGGTAGGGTGTGGAGGGTCTAATATAGTAATCTTACCCTTGAATTGTAAATCACAAAGAGACTGGTTCAATTTAATCCTAGATTTAAAATTTGTAGACTACCTACTGCTCCACATAAACAGAGCGAAGAAATTTTAGAGAGTCATTTTGCTTTAATCTGTACAATCCAAGCTAAAAAACGATCACTAAACTTGCATTTTTGAGCTATCCAGATTTCGAACTTATAGACAAGAGATCATTGATATGATTCTAAGAATAAACCCGTAGGCAGATTCCTAGAATGTGATAGATGCATAATAGATCATCAAAGTACTGCAAATCAAAATCAACGACAAAAAAATAGAGGGACAACAAAAAGCAACTGCAAAAACTAATGAGAAGCTTCGAGGTGAAATGCCGCTAAAGACGCAGAAGTTTCAAGACTCATAGAAAAAACAGTGAAATAAAAAGAAAAGCCTTATGAACTATAAAGCAACTATGTCTTTAGTGTAGGATTCAATATAAAAAAACAAAAATAGGTACAAAGCAAACAATTTAGGTCTACGAGGCAGAGAATACATATGCAACAAAGCCGGAAACGAACAACAAGTGGGTAAGAAAAGAAATCTTATACAAAAACAAACACAAGGACAAATTACAAAGCCATAAAGCATTTTGATATTGATAAACAAGGCATAAGGATGGTAACAAGACGCGACACGCAACATAACCAAAAATTTGGCCTAGCAAGCCGAAGACATTTGCTGAAATATCACAGAAAAATAGACAAATATAAGCTCAAATACTTGACACATCTTGCAAGCTTGGTGGCAAACTAGCTAATGTTATTAGAATAATGAAGAAAGAAGCAAGCAGCTCGCCAGCCATAGGTTTTACAAAATGAGATGCTTATGATGAAATTACATGACAAAAGAAAATACATAGGATGAATGAGATGCTTGCACTTTGATGAAAAACAAAAACAAAGAGAACAAAATGAGGATGACTTCTCTGTGAATTCAAGGCCCTACGAACTTCTTTTGGAGAGATATTCAAATGAAAGAGGATTACAACCTTTTGGTGACCTATGGGACAAATAAGTATGATCTAATTTATGATCCTCTTTTTGGTATGGACCACCATTAAGGCAACATTATGTTCAGATGTGGATTTATATTGAATAAAATAATGGAATTATTTGCATAGCTGTTTAGCACATTTCTAACAACAATGGATGGAAGACTCCAACAACAATCATAACAGATCTAACTCCATCAATGGCTGCTACCATCATTAAAGTATTTCCAAATGCCACACACCGATTTGGCGTTTCGCACATAACAAAAAACTCAAATAAATACATCAAACACTTTAGGAGCATGAAAGAATTACTGTAATATGAAAAGAATTTGAAACTTAACGGCAAAGATGTGCAAAAATAATTCTTTATTAAAAGAAAAACAACAGCCTGCTTAAAAATTGCTCAGTTATGATTAAAAAATTAACACGAAAAAGTTTTACAACTTGGTAGAGAAATACAACTATGAAAACGATCAATGGACGATAAAGATATAAACATTAGGGGAAAAAATGGAGCCCATCAAATAAACAAAACGTGTTATCAAGAGGAACATTATTGTTGCAAATGGGAAAAAACTCCATACAACAACAAGGCCACACCATACTCACGTGGGTTGTTTCTGACTGGAAAAGTAACGAAAATAAGAAAATTTTACAAACAAGGAATGCTATCAGAGACGGGCTACCTAGACATACCATTATTGATTAGAGTAGCAAACACTTACACAATAAACATCTATGATATCTTTATATTTTAGATGAAGAATACTAAAAAGGGCAGGAATACATCCACAAAGAAATACAATTGGATATGAGAGTGACCAGCTACTAACTATGCAAAGCAAGAACACCACAACAAAAGCACGCACAGTCACATACTTCAAGGACTGTAGCATAATAATGTGCACATGGAAAAGTATGAATAGATGTGACTCTTATACTTACACATTGATAGTATATAGCTTGGACTCTGTGCAGGAAATACCAAGCAAATACATATTGCCAAGATGGATAAAAGCAATCAAACCACCAGATGCAGAAAACAACACAAATGAGTAGCTTGGGAGAACATCAATAATGCTTACAGTAATGGAGGATACAAATGAAAAAGAAGTTTGGGTCAATTATATTAGCAAGTTGATAGATAAGTAGAGGTTACGACTAATAGCGAAAGAACAGACTTACATGATTTGTAATGAAAGACGATGTCGTGACGTGGTAAACCACTGCACTAAAACTGAGTTTGCTCCCCCAACAGCACATCGGGGACTCATGAGTAATCAATCTCCAGGGATACATGGCTAGTTGTTCAAATGGTAAACTAGAACAAGCAAAAATGAAGATCGTTGATCAATTACCCAGAATAGAAAGTTTAGATGAAGGTTTAGAAGGAATGTGTTTCTGTGTATCTAAAGCTAAAGAAAGTAACTCAATTTATAGATGGGAGTGACTGCAAAAAGGACAAGATAGAAGAATGACTTTGCAGAGAGAAATCAGCAATAATAATGGTAGCTGATAATTAGGTTGAATATATGGAATGCAATATTACAACGGTTACTCACCAAAATTAAATAATCGATTTTGACCTAAAAAGATTAGTCAATAAAAGTCCATGCTCGTAGCCCGGCCGACACAGCGGGCGAGCAACACGTGCTCGCGTATGTATAGTTTGGAAATTCATCTACCCACTTGCTTTATGGGAAGTCATAGGAGACGCAAGTATAAAAACATGAGATGCTCGTTGAAAAAGTCTCATATCAGATACTTAAAAGTAACCCAATAAAAAATGGGTTTCTCCCTTTGCGTTTGAAGCAAACTCCAACAAATTGATAGAAATCAAGAAGCCAGAATATGCTATGAAGAAAATTTCAAGATAATAAAGCAATAAGGAGAAAAGAAAGTTGGAAAAATCTACCAATCAAACATAACATCAAAAGAAGAAGATGAAGAAACTGACTCAGAGACCGATACTCAATTCAATAAAGTCAAGGAAAAGGAAGAAAGCAATGCTAGAACAAAAAATATTATAGAGAAAACATTAAAGATAGCAAAAGGAAGGACAGAAGCCATTTTGAAAAAAGAAGACAAATTCAACAAAGAACCATGATACAAAGGAGAAAGCAATCACACCTAAAAACGATAAACAATTGACTCAAAAGGTAGCACCTAAAAAAAAACTCATATATTATGAAGCTAAAAAATATAACATTGGCATGTTTAAACACACATAAGACTAAGATTCTCAAAATGTTATGCTAGAACACAGGAACCCAGCAAAAGCATACCAATCAAGCGTCACACATGAGCATGAACAACATCTACCGGCTACAAACAAATAACGTGAAACCTTATTAAAAATATATTTTTAAAAAATAAAACAATAATCTAGTAGCCTCATTTGAATATATTATCATACTTAGTACAAGAAACCAACCAAGGGACGTCAACCAAGCATCATACATGAGTATGGATAACATAAACCAAATGGGTTCATTCCAAGATATGTGGAATACATTGAAAAATACATGGAATTAGCATCAACCGGTATACTCATTCCCAAATATTAGTGCAACTAAAAAAGAGAAACTATACATTTACCTCAAAATATCATGTTCCATATGTGAACTCAATCACATACCCCCTATAGGCATTAGGCACCACTATAGCAGCTACAGCAACTACTAAGGCACACATTAAAAATTAGGTTATAAGGCTAGGAGTACTATATTATATGCTCTCACGTTTGCCTTTTGACATATTTGATCACAAAATCATTTTTTTTTTTTTATTTGCAGTTGCTTTTCAATTTACAATTTTTATTTTGTTATTTTCCTTTCAACTTTCATTTATATTTATTCTGGCAGTTTCAACATTTCAATTGCGCTTTTTATTTTCTAGTGCGGGTATAATAATTTCCATAAAATGGCAGTTATAGCAATTATCGTAATTTTCATAATTTTAGTCGTGCATGTAGCAACATTTTTCGTAATTATGGCAATCATTGTAATTTTCGCAATCTTAAGTTAGGGAGGTTGGTTTTCAAAAAATTTAGTTTTTTCCTACATTTCCTTTACCAACGAGGATAATGTGGGGAAGTTTTATCAAATTATCACAAAAACCTAATGTAAAAGTTTTACAAAATAGGGCCAATGTTTAGTGGAGAACTTTTAACCTCAAAAAGAGCCTTTTGAGCTTATTAGTTTTTGGTCTTTGGTTAAAAAATTATTTAAGGTCTCTTGCTAAAGAGTTTTTTGTACCTAAAAAAATAATTAGATAAAATCTCAATAGCAGCAGTAACAACTTTTAGTGTGAATCTCTCGTGCAGATCCAGATGTATGCATCTTTTACCCCCACATATGCTTATGCAAAAAAAGAGACCAATTCAAAGAGATCCGTAAAAAAAATTCAAAAAACATTTTGTTGAGTAATGATTGGATTAGAACATGTAAGGCTGTTCATCGATCCCGGATCGGCTTGGATCGAAGACTGATTAAGCATCATTTAGAGGACCAAAGACTGGACTGATACAAAGTCGGTCCAAACCAAGACTGGACTGGGTGAACCCGGGCCGGACCGAGACCGAACCGATTTTAGATCGAAATCTGCGCTCAGTAGTAATGGGTCTAGGGCATAGAAAATTAAAAAGAAATGGAAACGCCCACTTTTCCTTTTTCTCCTGGGCTTACCTTCCCCTTGATTTGCTTCCCCATTTAATTTTTCTCACACCAGGTGTGCTGCAATAATGGTTGGGAGCTTGTGCGCGCTCTTCAACATTCTAGCTATGGTGGTGGTGCTGCTGCTTCGAAGGTCTCTTTTTTTATTTATCTATTTGTTTTTTTTAGTTTTTAATGTGTCTTGAGTTGAATTTATTGGTTATCTATGATTTCTGTGTTGTTGAATGTGAATTGACATTTAAAATTGTAATAATGGTTGGGAGCAGAGAGGGTAGTGCAAAGGATAGCTGAGAGTCTTGGTTGTTTTGTTGAAAATTGAAATGCCAATCATAAAAATTAACTAGATGCGCCTACCCAACTTAGAATGGCAACATCCCCCTCCAAAAAAACTAACTTTATTCAGTTCTGGTCCGGTCTGCTAGTCCACCCGATCCAGGTCTGGATCGAACCGAAAACTGAGTATGGAAAAAGTTAGGACCATGGATCAGTCCAGACTGGTCTTTGGTCCGGCCCGATCCTGAACCGAATAATGAATAGCCCTAAGAACATGCTTGAAATAGAAATATTAAATATCAAGATGAAAAAATTGAAACACTTTATGGGAATAGAAGTATTGCATATTTAGATCAAATAAATATTAAATAAATGCATTAACAATGTGGAAGTTGAATGTGACATAATAATATTAAAAACACTAGGAAGTCAAAAGGAGCATATTATTTCCGACTATACAAGACAAAAAATATCAAATCACGCTAAGTAACTATAAGTTATAGTGCAATAACTATCTATTTAATATCTACTACTCTAATCCTAGACTTCTAAAAACTCATGTCCTAAGCCATATCTTCTGTAAGTCCCCAGTGTCTCATATCTGCCTAACCACTGCATTCCCAGTCTTTTTTTTATCTTTCTCTACCCCTTTTATATTATGGGAGGTCAATCTTCTCACACCTCTCCACATGTGCATTCATATCCATTCTCGTGATGTGACCCAACCACTTAAGTCTTGCCTCCCTAATCTTATCTTCTATAGGCGCTGCCCTACTTTTTTCTAGTAACTTCATTCCTAATGAAATCCAATCTTGTATGACCATGTATCCACCTAATCATCCTCATCATTGCTATCAACAATCCTTGAATCTAGGACTTCTTAATTGGCTAACACTTCGAGGCATACAATAATGCTGGTCTGGCGACTATACGATAAATTTTCTCTTTAGGAATTGCTGGGATCTTCTTATCGCATAACACCACTAATATATATGTCCATTTTGGCAAACTCACCCTTATACGATGACTAATGTCGTTGTTAATCTGTCGATTGTCATGTATGATGGAATGCAAGTATGTAAACTTCTCAACTTTTGGCATTATTGTATTCAATGGTGATTTCATCCATTGTCTCTCTATTCGCTCCACTGAACTTACATTCTAAGTGCTCAGCCTTCTACCTGCTCATTCTAAAACCTTTAGACTCCAAAGTATCTCCCCACTTTGCTAACCTATTGCTAATTTTGTCTTTAGTATCATCTATTAAGGCAATACATTAGCAAATAACATACACCATAGTGCTCCCATCTTGAATGTCTTTTGTTAGCTTTTCTAGAATAATCGTAAAAAGAAAATGATTTAAAACCAGCTTTTCATGTAACACAATATCGATAAAAAAAAGTCCTTTGTGTATCTTTATATAGCTCTCACCCCTGTCTTCACTCTCTCATACATATCCTTAATGACCCTAATATACTGAAGAGGTACATCTATCTTCTCTAAGCAGCTCCAAAGGACTTCTTTAGATACTCTATCATAAGCCTTTTTAAGGTCAATGAACATCACGTGTAAATCCTCTTTCCTATCTTTGTAAATTGCCATAAGTCTTCTTAGAAGATGTATCACTTCTTTAGTTGATCTACTTGCCATAAAACTGAATTAGCTCTTTGAACTTGAATTTTGGAAAAGACTTGTTAAGGTAATTTGTTCAAAGAGTTTTTTGATGTTTATCATTAAAAGAACCAAATTAACCTAACATTTTTTTGAATAAATTACATCAAATACCATTCAAAAAAAGCCCTATTCGCTTAATTGAGATATCATGTTAATGATCACGTGATTGGGGTTTTTTAGTGCATATTACTACAAGAAAGCAGCCTAATATGGATGGAATTTTCCTTATATTTTGATGAAAAGTGATCGTTCAGACAAGATTTTGACGAAAATATTGGTCATCGAAAAATCCTTACATGAAATTTATTTATTGACGAGGCGATTGTGATAGTTTAACATTCAGTAAAAGTGAGTCTGACAGACTCCAGTGATGGACTGCAAGGTAATCAGTATGACATTGATGGAAATTTTGACGGACTAATAGACCACAATTGTGATTGAAATTAATACTGACATAAAATATTTTTCATCAAAACATGGTTGATTTCTAGGATTCTCATGGTACATGTATTTTGTACGAAAGTAGTGACAGATTTGAACTCGACGAGTACGCTTTCTATTAATATTGTGACGGGTTCCCGCCAGAAGTTTCATCACATTGCATTTTTAAAAAGCAAAAAAATCACATTAGATATTGAAGCGCATTAAAAATAAAATTTTGCAATCTTGGATGTGAAAGATATTGATGAAAATATTGATTGTTGAATAATCGTTGCCCGAAATTATTTTTTGAGGGGGCAATTTTGCCAATTTGACATTCAGTCAAAGTGAGTCTGACAGATAGGGATGGGAGTTGCACCCGAACCCGAAAAACCCACCCCAAACCCGCCCTATTTATAGCTGGTATGGGTACAAAAACTTATAAAAAAAATGGTATGGGACAGGTACGGGTATTGCGTTTGAAAATAGGTATGGGTATGGGTATGGATTCTTAAAACTCGTACCCGATTGTGTACTCGATTTGCTAATAAAAGGTGATCAAAATACGATAAAATTCAAAAATAAATGTTTGGCATGAAACTCTAAGTGTATAGTGTTTATTTATGTAGAAATAAAAAATTAAATTTTTACATTTTTAACTTTCATAAGTTTATCCGACATGAATTTTAGTAGCATCGCTTGAAATTGCTAATCAAACATACCGTGTATGCAAATATGGGTTGAATATAGGTGACACTTTGCGCACTCTATATGTACTCGAATAAAACCCGAAAAACCCAATGGGTATAGGTATGGGTACAACCATCCAAAACCCGATGGGTATGGGTATGGGTATGGATATGACGTTTGAAAATGGTATGGGTACGGGTATAGCTCAACCCGCCCCGTGCCCATCCCTACTAACAGACTACAGTGATGAACTGCAAGGTGATCAGTATGGTATTGACGAAAATTTTGACAGACTAATAGGCCGCAATTGTGATGGGAATTAATACTGACATAAAATATTTTCCATCAAACGTGGTTGACTTCTAGGATTCTCATGGTACATGTATTTCGTGCGAAAGCAGTGACAGATTTGGTCTCGATGAGTACGTTTACCATCAATATTGTGATGGGTCCTCGTCAAAATTTTCATCACTGCATTTTTAAAAAGCAAAAAAATCACATTAAATATTGAAAAGCATTAAATATAAAATTCTAGAATTTTGGATGTGAAATTTCAAGCTTTCAATTCTAAAAGTTTCAAATTTTGAAAATGAAATTTCAACATTTAAGATTTGAAAGTTTGAACTTCATATACAAATCTCAAAAATTTTAATGTGAAACTTCAAATATCTATATAAAAAATAATGAATGAAAGGAACAATATTCACTAATTATTAGTGACAAATCTATTTAAGAAAATCCATTTACTAGTGGCAATACTCCTCACAGAGGATGAAGAAGAACTACAATCCAAAATGAACAAATTACAAACTATGATCTGCAAATTACATCTCAAAATTACATATTCAGAAAAATATAACTCAAAATCACCAAATTACGGTCCAAAAATTCATATCTATGAAAATATGATCGAAAATTACAACCTGAATTTCAAACTTGAACTTTTGATTCTTAGACCTCAATTTTCTAAACTTCAGATCTGAAATTTCGAAAATTTTAGATTAGAAACTTTGTGATTTTGCATTTCAAAATTTCACATCGGAAACTTCAAATTCTCAAACTTGAAGGGGGAGAAGGAAGGAAAAAAAAATTGAAAGAACCAAACTAATCCATCGCTGGCCTACACATTTCGAACCTTTGCTTTGTACTCTATAGTTGTGTTTTGGTTCTTGTTCCTCCATTATTTATCTCTCCTCTCAATAAGAGGAAAGTTAAGTGTAGGGTTGAGGCAAATGAGAGAAGGGAGAAGAGGAAGGGAAGAATAAGATTCAGAAAAGAAGAGATTTGGCTTCGTAGGAATGCATGTGGAGATGGAGTTAGTAAAAATGGAGAAACTGAGGAGAAGGGATTGAAGAGGGAGTGTGAATTGAAGCGAAGTGAATTGAAGAAGGAGATAGAGTGGGAATTGACTAGGGGCCTAGGAGGTGTGGAGAAATGAGGTAGAGTAGGGAAAAGTGGGGTGCTGGGGGGTGAATGGTTATTAAGTGAAGAAGGAGACATGATTGGATTTTTTGCCAAAAAAATTTTTCAAAAACTGAAGGTATTTTGATGGGTCCCGTCCTTTCCAATCAAAATTGTTAAAATTAATTTCAAAATTTTGATGGACTTGTCAATATTTTATAAAAATAAATTATTTTCTTGGAAAAAGTGACGGTAATTTGATGGGTCCTGTCATTTCTCGTTAAAATTGTTAAAAGTACTTTTCAAAATTTTGATGGACTATCAATATTTCATCTATATTTTCTAAATCTTTTATTTTAAATTTGATGAAATTTTTCATCAAATTATCCGTCAGCATATTTGACAAAGATTTTTTCTGTTTACCTCTGTTTGGTCTTAGAAAATTCGGTAGAAAGAAACGTTGAAGGAAAAAAATGTGAAGGAAAAAAAAGTCGGGAGAAAGTGAGTTTTTTTCCTCTTATTTGGATTGAGGAAAAAAATGTAAGATTTTTGGTAAGAAATTTAAATGTTGATAAATTACTTGAATGATGTTGATAACATCTAAGCAGTACAAGGTTGGAAGAGGTTGGAAATTCTTTTGAGAATTTTTCCCCAACTTACTTCACAATTTTATGATGAAAATTGTATCACTTATTTCTAACAATTTTTCTACCTAATATTTTTTTTGGTGAGTTTCTCTAAACCAAGAACAAGAAAAAAAGTTATTTCCCAAATTTTTTTATTTCCACCAAATTTTCCAAGGTTCAATCAAAGCCTTAGAGGCAGTATTGTTGCGCATGTATTTCATCTTTTGGAACACGAGTTATGGACAATCATTATTTAAGTAAATACTTTTAATTTTTCATGTATTTTAAATCTAACAAATAATTTATGTTATTAGTCTTATATCGTAAATGAATATTTTTATGTCACATAATTTTCAACTATTAATAAGAAGGAAATTAAGTTAACTTTGAACAAAAATATTGTGATAATAAAACCAAAATTGGCCAAACATATGAATAATTTTATATATCATATAATTCTTAATTATAATTTATATTGAAAAGAAAAATAAATATGCACAACACAATTGTGTTGTTTACAAATTAATGAAATTGAGTTATGGGCACAATTGGAATCTTATCAAATAGCCTTATTAAGAAAAAACTAATTTCATCAAACACTTTTTCTTGAAACAATTAATACAATCATTTGAGATAAACAACTAATATAATCAACTAACAGTTGATTACCAAACATGACTAATAAATTTTCCTAAATCCCTTTTCTCCAAAAATGCGCTTATAGTGGTTGTTACCAGTCGATGACCACAATAATTAAGAAAACTTATACCCTACACCTGTTATATGTAAATACCTCACTACTACAAAAGCACAAAGTAACGACGGAATTCAGCGACGGGCCAAAATAATGACGGAATGAGTGACGGAACTGGCAACGGAAAAATTGTATTTCAAATAACTCAGACTGAGCGGCGGAACTGGCGACAAAATAGTGATTCTGTTTTCATTTTCCAATAATAGCGACAGAATATCCGTCGCCTAAAAAATAAAAAATAATTTTTTTAAGTTGGCGATGGAAATATTTAAAAACATTTTACCTGGCGATGGATTTTCCGTCGCCAACCTATTTCAAAACATTTCATAGGCTGGCGACAGAATTGTTAGTCTATCACCAACTAAGTCAAAAAGAACCAGATATGGTTCTTTCATTCAGTTGCTCACGAAGGCTAGAGAGAGAGAGAGAGAGAGGTGTCGCTGCTCTGCCCTATTACGCGACCGGCCATCACCGCTGTTAACCGCTCACCGCCAACCATCTGCCGCTGCCACCGTCACCCACCGCCACCCGTTTCCGATTATTTTTAGTGAAACTAAGGTAATTTTCTACTCCAACTAGTTGTAATTTCTACAATTTTTTATATTACATTGTTAGAATTTCATAGTTAATTGATTTTTTTTTGTTGAAATATGGTATTTATGTAAAGTTGTTGCGCTAATTTGTTTCAAGATTGTGCTCAATGAAATTTGTGTTTTAGTAATTTGAAATTAAAATTTGATATGTTGGTAGAATAAAATGTTTTAGTTTATATTTTTGCTGAAATGTGGTATTGGTATGAAGTTATTGCTCTAATTTGTGTCAAGATTTTGCTCAATGCAATTTAGAGTTTAGGTTTGGTAATTTGAAGATAAAATTTGATATGTTAGTGGAATTAAATGCTATAATTCATAATTTTGCTGAAATGCAATATTCATATGAAGTTATTGCTCTAGTTTGTTTGAAGATATTGTCCAATGTAATTTACATTTAGATTTGAAGATTTGAAGTTAAAATTTGATTTGTTGGTGGAATGAAATGCTTTAGTTCATAACTTTGTTGAAATGTGATATTAGTGTGAAGTTATTACTCTAATTTATTTTAAGATTTTACCTAGTGTAATTTAGGTTTATGTTTAGTAATTTTAAGTTAAAATTTGATATGCTGGTGGAATAAATGCTGAAGTTTGGACGAATTATTAGTTTTTTGAAATTCGTAAGAATATAAGCATATTTGTAGAAGTTTATAAGTAAATATATGTAATCTATAATTGAATAATTTGTATAATTATTATTATTTAAATTAAAATTAATTTGTATCCAATAACTTATGTGATTATTGTTGTTTGAGCAGAATATAAATGGTCCTCCAAACCGTAGGTGGATGTATAATAGATTATTGTCTTATCGTAGTGATTATATGCAAGAATTTCTAAATAGAGTGAATCAATTTAATGAATTTGCACATAGGCAGATAGAATTTCTGAATAGGGAAACATATAGATGTCCTTGTGCTAAATACAGAAATAGGGTATACTTAATATCGGATGAGGTCAAGATGCACCTTATGTATAAGAGTTTTGCGAAAGGGTATTGGTATTGGATAAGTCATGAAGAAGTAAAGTTTCAGCAGTATAATTTTGAGTATTCAAATAGTAAAATTTTCGAAGTTGGAGGTTCAAATGATATTAATAATAACTACAATGAATCCTACGTAGATCGTATGGAGTACATGGCTTGTGATGCTATAATGGCAAATCAAAATTTAAGGGAGGAGGAGTCGAGCACTTCCCGAGAACCATTTTATGATATGGTTCAGGCTGCTCAACAACCCTTATACGATAGTTGTTCCAACCACAGTGAGCTTTCCGCTGCTATGAGATTGTTGAGTGTCAAATATGATTATAACATGCCACAAACTGTTTCAATAAAATTGTTCAACTAATAAAATAGATGTGTCCACCTAACAACTGCACGCCAAACAACTATGAGCAAACGAAAAAGGTTGTTAAAGATCTTGGCGACGATGTGGTACATATTGACTGTTGCCATAAAAGTTGCATATTATTTTTTAAGGAGGACGCAAACCTGGATGCATGCAAGTTTTGCGGGCATTCAAGATGGAAGAGGCAAAGATCATAACAAAGAAATCAGTATCCATTGCCACACTCAAGAATGCATTGTTTACCATTAAAACCTCGACTTCAGAGATTATATACATCAAGAAGTACTGCAGAGCACATGAGATGACATTATGAACATCGAAGTGAAGATGGTGTTTTATGTCATCCATCCGATGGGCAGCATGAAAACATTTCGATAACAAATACCCTGATTTTGCTACAGAACCTCAAAATGTAATGCTTGACATATGTGTTGATGGATTTAATCCTTACACTTTGTCTTCAAGATCTTACTCCGTCTGGCCGGTGGTAGCTACACCTTATAACCTTGCCGCTGAAATGCATATCACCACACCATTTATGTTTCTTACTTGTATAATCCCCGACCCTAAAAATCCCAATAACAAAATAGATGTATATTTACAACCTCTTATTGATAAGTTGAAAGAGTTGTGGGATGTTGAAATTGGAACATATGACATTTCTACGGGGCAGATATTTCAGATGAAGGCTGCACTTGTGTGGACCATCAATAATTTTCCTGCATATGGAATGTTATCTGGATGGAGTACTAATGGCCAATTGGCATGTACTATATGTATAAAACAACAAAAGGCTTTGAGATTGAAAAATAGAGGTAAATTCTCATGGTTTGATTGTCATCGGTGTTTTCTACCAAGAAATCATGCGTTTAGAAGAAATAGAATAGCATTTAGAAAAGGCAGAATTGTTATAAAGGATCCTCCTCACCGCATATACCGAGATGGAAGATTATCCAATGGTAACTACAAACGGTGACTTTGTTATACCAGAATTTAAGGAAAATGAGCACAATTGGATGAAGAGGAGCACATTCTAGTAGTTACATTATTGGCAACACCAATTGTTCCGCCATAATTTGAATGTGATGCACAGAGAAGAACTTCTTCGAAAACGTCATTAACACTATGGATATTCATGGAAAAACAAAAAACTGTGTCAAATCAAGAATGGATGTTGTAGATATATGTGATAGAGAAGAATTACATTTACAGCCCGACCATAGTGGCAAGATGGTTAAACCATAAGCGAAGTCTGTTCTTCTTATGGATAAACGAAGAGAGTTGTGTGAATAGGTAAAGGAGCTTCAAATGCTTGATGGATATTGCTCCAATTTGAAGAACATCATGGACCCTAATGAGACAATGGTCAACGACATGAAAAGTCATGATTGTCATGGAGACTCTTTCACAATTTTACCCATTGCATTTGGTGCACTCCCACATGATATGTTGAAACCTCTCATTGGGATAAGTCAATTCTTCAAGAACTTGTGCTGAACAACACTGCAAAAGGATATGCTTAATGAAATGCATTAGAACATTACCGTTACTCTCTATAAGTTGGAGACAATTTTTCCTCCTGGCTTCTTCAATATAATGGAGCACTTGTCAGTGCATTTGGCAGAAGAGATTCAACTTGATGGTCCTGTACAACACCAATGGATGTATCCATTTGAGAGGTAAAGTAGACTGTATTCGATGAAACCTTATCCCAATTCTTACGTGCAATCACTTACAAGTGATGGAAATTGTAACTTTGTTAGGTACTTTGGTCGATTGAAGAAAAAGATAAAATAACAACCGTGTCCTGAAGGTTCAATCACAGAAGCTTACCTAGAAGCTGAGAGGACTTTCTTTGTCTCCTCTTACTTCGATTCTAATGTGCCCTACATGATGCCAGATAAATGAGGATGGTGATGAACATAATAACCATTTCCCAACTCTATCTATGTTTGAACTGCAAGGAACCGCTATTGGTAGGGAAAGATAAAGGTATCTCACATATGCTGAATATAATACTGTCCATCTTCACGTGCTGTTAAATTGTGATGAATTAAACCTTATATTAGGTGAGCGCTACCTAAATTTTTTATTGAGTTTATCATTCAGAACACTAGTTAATTTACGACCTTGTATAAAATGTGACACAATTTTCATAGAACAAGTCAAAACCGCATGTTCCAATGTCAGTGATGCTGATGTTGACACCATCATTGAAACTCATTTTGTAGATTGGTTTAGTCAAAATGTAAATAGTATAACTCATTCCTTCATAATTTTCACATAACAGTTTGGTGCATTGTATTAACTAAAACCACATCTTATGTCACCTTAGGTGCGTTACATTCAACTATTTGACAACCGCAAACAGTGGTACTTAACACAATTGGCTGTGAAGCCAAATCAGTATGTGTCGATATGGACGACATATAGAGTTGATGGATTCAAATTCCACACAGAAGCTCACAATGTCGGGAAGAAAACATATAATTGTGGCGTTGGTGTATGTGGTACTGGAGAAGGCGATATTGAAAGTGATTATTATGGCGTACTAAAAGATAAAATTGAGTATGTAGGTGAGCCACTTAAGCAGTATGTGCTATTCAGTTGTAAGTGGTTTGATCCCACATTGAATCGTAGGACACAATCTCATAAACTAAGCAAACTTATGGAGGCGCACCGTACAAGGAGGTATCGGAAGTACGACCCATTCATCTTCCCAAACACCGCATCACAAGTATACTTTAAGCCACATCTAGATCGCTTAAGGGATATGGCCAATTGGCTTGTTGTCATACCAACTAAACTAAGGGCGAGAGTGGATAAGCAACATACTCTGCCTACTGCTTACCCACAAACGGACATGACGACACTCATCAAACCTGTGAATGGTGTCATCCCTATATCATTAGTGGATGAAAGTGCACCATCGGAAGAGGTTAATGATTAAATGGGTTTTTCATTTATTCAGGTTAATGAAAACATAGATGAGGAAGCGAATGATGAGGGTGATGAAGAGGCTGAGTGGGATAACGGTAATGAAAAAATGAAGTAGAGGAAAATCTGCATTTATATGATGATGATGATGATGACGACATTGACGATAATGATGATGATGCAGATGATTGAGTGCTTATAAATTGTTATGTATTTGAGTACTTACTTGGAAAACTATTAGTTGTAACTTTACTTTTATTGTATGAATGAATTTGAAAATATTTTTACCGACCTATTATATTGTCTGAGTAAACGGTTGATATGTGCAATTGTTATATATTTGTACTTGCATTTATTGTTAACTATTTCAGGTATGGATTCCAGTTTTGATTGAGGTAAGTCATATACTCGAGGTAGATGATGAGGGCGTAGGAGCTCTGCCATAAATCCCACTGCAATGGACTTTGATCAATCTTCCCCCCAGGTACCTCAGACCTCAGTTTAGCCAGGAGCAACAATGACTGCTTACATACTAGGTCTTTTAGGAATAATCCCTTTCTCATTTGGGGATTTCCATTATCAGACCTCATACATTCCCAACCAAACAACATATACGGTTAATTTTGCATATAACATTCTTCCAAACGTCCATTTTTCCAACCCTGTTCACCCTACTCCCTAACCCATTGACCCTAACACAAACCAGTTCCAAGAAAACATTGCAATTGAAGAAAGCGAAGCACAATCTAGCATGAGAGCACTCGAACAAAGACTTGGATTGAGCAAGATAATAAGGAGTAAGTCTTCAATTGTTATAGGTTATGAACTTCAAGTATTTTTCTCCCTAATGATGGTGTTGTTAGTAGGATTTTTCTCATATTTCAAAGCAAATATGATGGAGCTTGGCCTACTCGGGGTAAAGTGCCTAACCTGTATGGGATTTGTGGTTTGGAGAGTTCAAGGTAACTAAAGTCATTACATATATAACACCTTGTATGAACCTAATAAATTACTATTATATTATTTGATGTGTTTATTGTTTTCGTAATTGTAAAAGTGGTTTACTTAGGATCCGGTCTATAACGACTGTATAAGAAACAATTTGAAAACAGAGGCAATGCATGCTTGAGAGACTCCCTTGGCAAAGCAAGGAAGCACAACAAGAAACCTGTTTAGCTCAGTGATGCTCAATGGGAGGGACTCCAACAATACTGGGCGAATGAAGCTTACAAGAAATAGTATGAAATAGACTAAAAGAATCGACTAGGTCCTCCAGAAAGTGGTAGCCCATCTCTCCATACCTTTGGCTCGATCCCTATGCATGAGCATAACAAGCGTCTGGTAACAAACTTTGCTATGTATTTACTCCAGCCCACTTTGAATGTGCTTTGGCTTGTATTTCATATAATTATATTTGGCACGGACAGGGAACAACTTGAGAAGGATCTCACAACTGTTGAATTATTCAGTTGCACTCACAAACTCCATGGTAAAGAAGACGGCCCTTGGGTCGACAAGAAATCACAACAAACATATGTAAGTTGTAAGCTATTCTTAATCTTTATTCGTAGTTCAAACTGGATCTGTATACTTTAATTTTATTAACTATAACACATATGATTTTTTGCATATGTTGTAATATTGCAGGAGTCCTTTGAACGTGAATTTCAAAATGCAATCAACTCTCAAGGGATTAGGGATGACGCTTCTCAAGATCCATCTCAGACACTTCCAAACCCAAATGAGTTGTAGGTGAAGATGTATAAGAACAAAAAAGGTCGCATTTATGGCATTGACGATGAGTCTATCAACATTAGGAAATCTGGTTGTTTCAGTCCCATTCAACGAGCCGGTATAGTTTTTATATTAAAGTTTCAATGAACATGGTTATACGATAACTTTTTTTAATTGTTTTACTAATGCATACTTCACATAAATGGCTGTTAGTAGGCACATGTTATATGCCATCGCAACAAGAACTTAATGATTTAAAGGGTGTAGTAACCAACCTGAGGGGTGAGCTAACTTTACAAATTGAAAGTTACCGGTTGCTTGTGGATAAATGTAAGCAAATGGAGGAATCCAATAAAATGCTCACCTAAAGCAGCCAGCAACTGAGCCAACAAATGATGAGCATCGATCAGCGCTTGCAGGCTTTCTTTCAAATGTAACGAGCTTCTGGCTCGAGATCTCAACAACCGTTTACTCATCATTCAGAACATAATGGTAATGAGGATGAGGATGGGGATCAAGAAGATGATGATCCTCATCTTGGTGATTGAATAGGTTGCGGTTTTCCGCTAGCTGGTGGTTCTCTTTCTTGGTTCTTTATGAAGTACACGTCTTGGTGCTTGCTTGTCACTCCTCTTAGTACTTACTTCATTCCCCTCTTCTTGATGCTTGCTTCTCCATTTTCTTCTAACTTAATTTCACTTTGATTAACTAGTAACTTGTGGTTTGTTTGGGATTTGTGGTTGTGATATATACCCTTCGTTTGGGACTTGTGATTTATGAATTGAAAACAATTGGTTTGAAGTGTTGGATTTGTTATTTAGTGTAATTGGTAACTATTTTGCTTTGTATGTGATATTCCACATGTTTGTGGTTTGAAAATTGTTGAGAATATTTCGAATGAAGTCATACTCGAAGCCATTAGATGTTTATGAAATGAATACTCTTTGTAAATTTCGAGCAACGATTTAAATGTATGTACTAAAGGATATGATAAAAAACAAACGTTTTTATTTAAAAAAATTACAAACATAGCGACGGACTTGCGATGGGATAGGAGGATTTCTTTTTTTAAAAACATAAGGCAGAGATGCACTGGCGACGGATTCCTAGTCCGTCGCTGCCTTCCCGGCCTTTTGATCCCCCCAAAAATTGGTATGTCGCTGTGTCCGTCGCTAGTTCTGTTACTACTGGCGACGGAATTCTGAAATGCCATCGCCAGATACTCAGCGACGAGCCAAAATTCGACAACCCTTGTCCTCACCAATTCCGTCATTGAAATCAAAATTTTGTCGCTATTCTGTCCTTTTTCGTCGCTGATTCCGTCGTTATATGGACTTTCTTTTGTAGTGCCTACCATTTATTCTTTTTTTTTTTAAAGATCAAACTTATCTTTAACAATTAAAAAAAAATGCTTATATATTTAGGGGGAAAAAATCAAAACTCTTGCTTAAATTCCAACCAAACTTCAGTCGCTCATCTTTCTCACACCCCATTGAAGTTGCTGCCATAACCCTTTCACTTCAACTTTTTTCAGCCAAACCTCTAGCACTTCATGGATTCCGACATCATCTTCACATTCTTCGGCTAAACCCTATCGACGTCACCGTCCTCTACTCTTATGCATCTGATAAGGCTATGGCTCTATTCTAATTTACTAATTAATGAAACAATTAAAGAAAACTCAAGGCCATTGATGTAAATTGCTCACAGTCACAACATGCCTCCTACCTTATTGTTGGAGTCATGACCAAACGAGAAGTTGTTGCTTCCCGTAACAGCCAGTCTAAGACATCGTTTATATTGAGGATTAGAGTTGATGACAATCTAAAATGTCGTTGCTAGATAGGAGGCCAGAGGATGAGCAAATGAATGATGGCAGGATAGACAAGATAACAGTCTTTAACTAGAGGAAAGAGACATGAGGGAAATCAGGTCTCCGATAAAACAAAGAATATGGGGGTGACACATGGGTTTAACAGAGGATCTCACTGAGTGTGTGAGGGAGGACATGCTCATAGGAAAACATGGAGGTTGTCATCGAAAACAATGGAGGGAGTGTGCTAGGAGATATGAGTGATAGACATAAAATAATTGGGGGGATCAGGAGTAAACGAGAACATGAGAGCATGAAAGATGGCTTCAACCTTCAAATACCCTCTTCTTTACAGCATATTCTTTTTGACTTATCATAATTACTTATTATCGGCCTATAGCAACCTTCAGCACAATTAAACATTGTTAAGTACTTATTGAAAATATCTAGTTATATTTTCTTCAACTATTCAGCATGTTTCAACATATTTAACCATGTTTCAACATTTTTAAGTATGTTTCAATATGTTTCAGCAACTTTCAGCATGTTTTAGTAGATTTTGGTAATAATCACAATAAATGTTTCTCATAAGTCAAAAGAACATGCCCTTAGTTTACAATTTTCTCTTTGTAATTATGTGAATTGATAAATGGTGAGAAACCAAATGATAAATTATAAAATTAACGTTATCAAAATTTATAAATAGTTTTTTGATTTAAAATATAGCTTTTCGCTCAATTATAATAACAAATGTTCTATTTGCACTAAAGGTTGAGGAACCACAACCGACAACATTAAACATCATTTTTTTGTCTATTTAAGACCTAAAGTTCACGAACATATTATCTTTATTAAAATTCAATAAAAGTATTGAGACCAATTTTAATATCTTCTAGTTTGAGAAGGACCATAATCGATGTGGCTGGAGAACCTCAATTGAGGCTGCTGGTGGCCGCCCTTTCTTCCTTCAAGCACACCCCAATGCCTACAGTGGTGTTCTCTTGCTTTGATGTCCTGTCATTGCACCCAAAAACAATCCATTATAGGCTCGATGGTGCACAGGGGCTATTAAGCCCCAATATTTCGGCGGCTCCTCAGGAAATGGGAGAAGAGAATGGCATAAATCAATCTTACCAAGGGTTAGCATGAGTATTTGGGCAACCATGAAGTAGAAGGAAATGAGGCGTTGCTATTGTCACCATCTTTCACATTCCATCGAAAGCGCCACCCCCTCTTATCAAACAAGAGGAAATTAAAACACACCTTTTCATCATAGGGTGTGTTTGGTAGGGGGTAAATCATTTTTCCGGAAAATGATTTTCCTATTTTACGTTGTTTGGTAAAAAGTGGAGGGGAAAATCATTTTCAGGAGAAAATGATTTTACCTCATGAGAAGGAAAATATTTTTCCGTGAAAATGGTCGTAAAATCATTTTCCTGAGGCTCGAAAACAACTCTGCTTTTGTAACTTCTGTTCGATTTCAGGAAAGTTTCAGCAACGTTCGAAAGCCTTACTCCCTCTCTTGAATTTGGAAGTTTTGGCTCTTGCCATTGTTGGAAGCTGGTTGAAGCACTCTCGCCACTGTATTCGAGAGTTTTTAAAATCGACTTCAAGTGCGCCATTAGAATCAAGAAAAAGTCGAAAGAGAACCCATGACGACGTTTTGGAATTTCAAAATATCTCCACCCAAATAGCAGAAGCCGCTATGGCTCTACAAAACATATCTAAATCCAAGTTCGACGCCCACCTTCTTTATCAAGAAGTGATGAAAACCGAAGGGTTTGAAGAGGACTTTTTGGGTAGCGCTTTCGATCACCTCGTAAAGCGTGAAAACCTTGCAAAGGGCTTTCTAGTAAAAGCGACAAACTGAGAAGGATTTGACTTGAAAAATTCAAGGAGAACAATTGAATGAAGTGATATTTCTCTCTCTTTCTTTTTTTTGTCTCCTTTTTTTGGCTAAGGAGAACAAACAGTTGAGAATTATGACTTTGTGACTGTTTGATGACTTTGTAAGCACTACTAAATTGACCGTTTATCTATTAGCTTAGCATATGAGTATCAAACACTTGAGAATTATGGTATTGAAAAATTATTTTTCATTCTACCAAACAGCAGAAAATGTAGGTGGGAAATTATTTTCCATGGAAAATGATTTTCCTGGAAAATATTTCCCCCTACCAAACACACTCATAATCTAACTACAATTCCAGTTACTTCTATCTCTATTTATTCTCAAGAACCCCACCAAAACTCCTAAATTTCTAACCTTCAGTTATCTTTGTCTAAACTTGTAGACAATGTGTTCTTGATACAATGACCTCGTAGAGGGAGAGTTGAGAGTGGTGGGGGTGGAATTGAGGTTTAAAGAAGATCGAGAATTGAAGGTGAAAGGTTACATAAAAGCATAATTATTTTTAATTATTAAACTAATTATAGACATATTAATGTCCCATTCAATGTTAATAGTGTAAACGCACTTACAATTTTATAATAAAAGAAAATTGAATGATACAGACTAAGGGGCTGTTTGGTGAGATAAAATGGAATAGAACTTGAACCCTTAGGTATCAAGTTTCACTCTTTTGTATTTGGTGAGCACTAAGGGGATGAAACTTGATATCTAGGGGTATCAAGTTCCCCCCAATCTTAAGGAACTTGAACCCTCCCATTTCTTAGGGAGTTCAAGTCCTCAACCCTCTGGAATCAACAGCATCGTCGTCATCGTTGTTGTTGTTATTATTATTATTATTATTATTATTGTTATTAACATTAATGACATAATTATTAATAACATTAATAATAAGTGTTATTGTAATTATTATTTAATAATAATAATAATAATTATTAATTATTATTACTAATATTAATTAATAATTATAATTATAATTGCTAATTATTATTGATAATATTAATCATTATTATTATGATTAATAACAACAACAATTATGATTATAATCATTAATTATTAATACTAATATTAATTAATAATTATAATTATTAATAATAATCATTATTTTTATTATTAATTATTACTACTAATTATTAATTATTACCACTAATAATTATAATTATGACTAATAATTATTATTTCTATTATCAATTATTATTATTTATAATTAATAATAATTAATAATATCAATTAATAATTACAATTATAATTATTCTTATTAATTATTCTTAGTAATAATAATTATTAATATTATTATTAAGTATTATTTTTTATTAATTAATATTATTCATAATATTTATAATTAATAATAATTGATAATATTAATGTTAATATCAATATTAATAATTATTATGATAATATTAATTATTATTTTTATTATTAATTATTATTATTATTAATATTTATAATTAATAATAATTAATAATTTGAATATTAATATTAATAATTATTATGATTATTATTATTTGTATTAATAAGAATTATTTTTGTAATTATTATTATTAATTATTGTTAATATTAATAATTATTATAATTAATTATTATTGTTAACAATTATTAATAATTATTATTATAATTAATATAAATTATAAACTATAAATTATTATTATTAATTATTAATGTTACTTAATAATAATATTAAAAATATTTATTTTTTATGTTAATAATAATAATAATTAATTATTAATATTATTAATATTAATAATAATTATTATTAATAGTAATAATAATGTTTATTATTATCATTATCATTAATATTACCATTATTTTTATTATTAATCATTGTTAATCATTATTATTTTTTAAAATAAAATAGGTTTGACTCCATTCCATAATCTATAGCCAAACAATAAGGATTGAAACTTGATTCCATTCCTTTTCTCTCCAAACACATGAGTTTAGGATTCAAGTTCCACCCTTCACCTCTCAGGGATCATAACTTGATTTCATTTCATTCTATTTTTTCCCACCAAATAAGACTTAAATGTGATCAGAACAATGACAAGTTTTGGCCCTAGCATATAAAGAGGAAGGGGGACCAAAAAGAAAAGAAAAACAGCCGAGGGGAAATTAGAAACTTGGCGCGCAATACTGAGCAGTGAGTCAGTGCCCTAAATTTAGGGTTTAAGATAAACAGTCCTCAGCTCTATTGTCTCTCCCTGTTATTCCCACCTTTCATTTCTCTCATGGTGGTACTGAAATTTGAATGAATTCCCTCCTAAATTCTCTGTTCTCCCCTCCTCGAATGGCCGTCTCCACCGGCGTCGGTGCCCGTCTTTTCCGCTGTTGCAACCACCGCCTCCTCCTCCGTCCGCCGCGCTTCCTCAACTTGTCGGAGCTCCGCTTCTTCTCTGACACATCTTCGCGTCGTCCTCAGCGGCTCAAGGCGAAGAGGGGGGATGAAAGTGAAGGGAAAGACGGGAATGGTAGTGTTGTCTCTTTCAATCTCAAGGAGAGAGATGTTGGGGTTGAGAGGATTGTCCCCACTGAGCTTCATAAGGAGGCCACTGAGGCCTACATGGCGTATGCCATGTCCGTCTTGCTTGGTCGAGCTCTGCCTGATATTCGTGACGGTTTGAAGCCTGTTCATCGGCGGATTATGTGAGTTGGATTATGGGTTTCCGCATTTTTAATCATTTGTTGATAGATGTAGTGGACAGTTCATTTTTTTTTTTTTTTGATTTGTTGCAAGAATTTTATGATTCCAGCTAAAAGAGCGAATTTGTGTACCAAATGGAGTCCAGAGAAAGCCAATTGGAGAAACGTTTAGAGGTTGAATTAGGCTATGGCAAACTTCAGGGAAAGGGCACCGCAATTTAGGACTGGAGTCTAGTTTCTCATGGGTTCAGACTTTTCCTCGTGCTCGATAATTTGAAATTTTACCCTGTTCGAGTGTTTGAACCATTGGCGAGTTTTGGAAGAAGAATGTATGTTGTATATACTAGAAAGAATGCTATTTGGGTGACTGCCTTGTCATCGGGTTGGACCACATCAAGCGTGAGTGAAATGCTATATTAATTTGAGACTAAAATCCAGTTTCTTACAGTGCAAGCTTTTGCTTATGATACTGAATTTGGAGGGCTATTTTATTTATTTATATTTCTGAGATGTTGGTAGCGTCATGAATTAGTTAGATTCTGTTCTACGTATTCTGAATCTTTGTTCAGTAGTTTGATGAATTGGTTAGTGGAGGATCTGCTAGTTGATTGTGTTGCTGAATTGCTCTAACCTTAGTGAAATACTGTTCAGGATCACCAGTTGTGAGTTTCTTTTCTCATTGGCTTTGCTAACTTCAGTGTGTTCCATGAAAAGGATATCGTTCTCTGTGTCTCTTGCATCCTTTTTGATTATTGGTCTCCTGCCCATGTTTTAGTGGATGGATGTTTATGACTCTGAGGTTTGTGCTCAGTATTGTGCAATAAGTAGGTTCTGTTATGATGGCTAAATGGTGATTGGCTTCTAAAAATGATTACCTCTGCAAACAGATATGCAATGCATGAACTAGGCCTTTCATCCAGAAAACCCTTCAAAAAATGTGCAAGAGTGGTTGGAGAGGTAAAATTCAAATGCAAACTCTCGCTAAGATTTGCTTACCTATAGCTAAGATCTGCTTTCATGGTTGAACCCTTGTATTTGTCATGCTTTCATCTCAGGTTTTGGGAAAATTTCATCCACATGGAGATTCTGCTGTTTATGAGTCATTAGTCCGAATGGCACAGGTAAACAGATGAGCATATTTGTGTTCTTTTGTTCTTCTATTCAATGGAAGCTTTTTTTTTTTCTAATTTTAATTATAATGAACTCATTGATATGGAAAATATAAATGAAGGTCTAAAAGACTTCCTCAGTCAAGTGCTTGGCTTCTTCATCCTTTTAGGACTATTGCATGTTTTTTTTTTGGGGGGGGAGGGGTTAAAGAACGTACCACAAAAGGGATTGTTAGTGAAGACTTTGGCTTTCACTTTTCTGTTTTCTTAATTAGTACATTGAGATTAAGGCACTAGGTCTATTGGCCTTTTGATGCATGTTCGCATAATTTTCACAAATATCATTTTGACGAGATGGAGATGTTGCACAAGTTCCTCTTTAACAAGATGCTTCGTGGAAGATGAAAAATTTGACTACCCCACATGTGGTTACGAAATGGTTGATGTCATGTTAGGGATGCTCGAATGCCAAACTAACAGATATTACGGAAAGGCAGGGAGAATTGGAGTGAGAAAGAGAGGAGAGGGAGGGTTAAGGGAAGGAGGGGGGAGCACAGGAAGGGTGAGAACAGAGAGAGGGATGGGAAAACAGAGGAGCAAAGGCTGAAGGTCACGTATTCTAAAATCGATTGTTAATCATCAATGAATGAAAAATATCCTAGGACTTACTCCTACAATATTTGTTCACTGCTTACTACTTGGAAAACTGCTAAAATTGCTATCTAAAAGTGAAATTATCCTGAATAGATTGGAAATAGATTTTTATTGAAGCACTCCTAAACAATCTTATTTTGATTCTTCTAAGATACTTTGTAGATATATATAGAGAAACATGTAAACAAATCACAAGCGTAAAAAACTTTCTGAGCCTAAGATTATTTTCTAAATTCATGATTTTAGATAGACTTCTTTTACCCATCTCCGTTGTTCTCCCCTAAGAAGGGGAGGGGCGTCTTCGTGGAGTTTTACAATGAGGTAGCGTAATAAAAGTCGTGGATAGGCATAATGTTACGTTATAGCAAGTAGCTGCTATGGTACCTCATACTCTATATGTAATAAATTAAATATCAAAATACAATAGATCT